>LVTN01000954.1:61951-80066 GCA_001649415.1 Musa itinerans | reverse complement strand
CGAAGAGATACATCATGATAGGAATCATGATGGGGGTATTGATAAGTTTAAATGAACTTAACTTATCAATATGTCTTTTGAATTCAAAGGCTTTGAATTCAAGAATGACTTATCTCAAGTATGACATATAGATAGGGGGAGTTAAGGTTAACTCCGTCATCAATTGATTGTCATCATCAAAAAGGGGGAGGTTGTTGAATCTCGGATTTTGATGATGAAGTCAATTGTCATTTGTTTACCTAATCTATATGTTGAGATAAGTGTGCATGATTAACTATGATAGTAGTAAAATATACAGCAGGTGTTGAGCCAAAGTCAAGACCAAGATCACGTTGGGGGCTCGAGAGTTCGTCGGAAGTCCGGACGGTCGTCGGAGGTTCTACGGGAACAATCCGAGAAGTCCAGGAGCTTACCAAAGAAGCTCGTCGGAACTCGCCAAAAGGATCGTCGCAAGTCCAGGAGTTTGCCGAGAGTCCGCCGGAGCATCGCCAAGGGTTCGTCGGATGTTCATCGGAAGTTCGCCGGAAGCTCGCTAGAAGAAGCGATTAACGCACCGGAACACGATTTGCAGTATTAATATCTTTATTATTGTAGTTAGCATGAAGATTAAGTTATGATTGGGAGGTGATCTCATTAACTTAATCTGGGTCCAATTAGGCCCTTAACAAACATAAATTGGGTCGAATGGATCAACCTATTCGGACCTAGAATTCCTGACCGGTGGTGGCACCGCCCAGGAGATTCGGTCTCCCAGGAGTTCTGGGCGGTTGAACCGCCCTTGTCAAGCGGTGGTACCGCCGGTAGTTATTACTGCCAACGGTGGTACCTCCCCTGCCAAGCGGTGGTACCGCCTGAGCTCGGTCTCTAAGTGAAGTCAGGCGATGGTACCGCCCAGATTGAGCGGTAGTACCGCTTAGTGACAGTTGACAGGCGATAGTACTGCCCAGTTATGGCAGTGGTATCGCCAGGACCCCGGAAATCCGGGAGATGATACTTTTGAGCTCCAAATTCAAACTGATTGGGGCCTATATAAACCCCATCCTTTCCTGTATGAAAGGGCACCAAAAGCTTGCTTTTATTCTGAGTATATAAGAGCTTAAAAGTGTTGTAAAAAGCTAGAAATTTTTCTTCCTCTTTCTTTCTAAGTGTTGATCATTCAAGAGAGGAGTGAAAATCTATAAGGGTTGTCTCCTAAGCCCGTCAAAAGGAAAAAAAGCTGTAAAAGGGTGGTTGGCCTTCACCTATTGAAGGAAGGCCTCTAGTGGATGCTAGTGACCTCGTTGGAGGAGAAAGCCAAAAATGGATGTAGGTCAAGATTGATCGAACCACTCTAAATTTCGGTTTGCAGTTACATTCTGCTCTTTATCTTAACTGCAAACTACCTCCGTTGCTTTACATCAACTATACTTTCGTTTGCTCTCAAGTTAAAGATATTTCCGAAATGGTTTTTCGTACGAAGTCTCTTTAAACCGACAAAAGTTTTCCGCTGCACTAATTCACCACCCCCCCTTAGTGCTCTTGATCCTAACAGTGATATTTCCGAAATGGTTTTTTTACGAAGTCTTTTTAAACCGACAAAAGTTTTCCGCTGCACTAATTCACCACCCCCCCTTAGTGCTCTTGATCCTAACAGTAATAAGTTTTAGTTAAGTTTTGTCTCTTTATTTTAGTTAATATTTAATTCAAAAAAATAGTATAGTCTCTTATAAGTTCTAATAATGAAAGTATTTTTCCATATACTAGCGAAACTTTTATACTGGCTTTTTACGAGATTACTTTAGCAATCCCCTAAATCTTCATTGTTCTCATCCAATCGGCAATGAGAATTGTTTTCACTCTCAAAGAAAACCACTATTTTTTGCACGCATTTATTCTTTTTTATGCTCTTGATACTATTTCAACTTCTTGATGCAATAGTTTCGTCTTGTTCTCGCTCTCTCTCTCTCTCTCTCTCTCTCTCTCTCTTTGTTAATGAGAAAGACATATGGTGTTTGAATTATTTTAATAATTTTTACAGTCAATCGATCATATCTTTCGTGTTTCTTTTTCTTATATTTCTTACTTTTTTTTATATGCTGGTACGATATATTTAATTAGACTTTATAAACTAACATAGAAGAGAAACAAGCTCCTATATATGGTTGTTTGATCTTACAATTAAAACTAAGAATATATTAAATTGTTGATATAATATCTTTAATTTTTTTATATATTTAATACTATAGTGTCGCTTTATTTTTATTTTTTTTTTCTTTTCTAAGCCGTGGCATGTTATATTTATATGTGCATATATGCATAGATCTATACATTCTTAAGAGATGAAGATGTGTGAAACTATATTCAAACGAGATGAACTAATTGCTAATACATGCAATAATTCTTAATAAAAATACTAGCATAGCATGTTGTATATATATGATAGGTAAGACTATGACTAATGATTGCATCTGAATGGTAATTCCTATGATACATCACACATATTTAAGCCAATCACATCGATATGAGTAATGTCGACAGAGTACGAAGCCACGACCAAAGTTAAAAGAGTCTGAGCTATATGGACTATAATCTTCTTCATTGTTGGAATGAGCATGGTTTACTTATTGGTATTGATGGCTTCTTTGGTATGAGGACTGAGTTCCACTTATATCTTAATTTAATTTAGTAAAATCTATCTTTTATTATTAGTGATAGAGTTATGTAGCAATATATTTTTTATATATATTTCCCAAATGATAACTTGCATATATTCCACATGACTCTAATTCATGACAATCTTATTTTGTAAATATATTTATCTTTATAATAATCCAATTGTTAACAAATATATGTAAGATAATATGGAAAAAAGAAAGTGACTGGTTCATTTCAAGAAACTCAATGACATAGTCAAATACATCAATCAAGTAATTGCCTAATGTGTTAGAATTGGAAGACAATTGTTGATTGCTTATCAAAATAAAAAACTTAACAAAGACCCTACACAGGTATCAATCAGACTAGCTTCCTCACACTTGAACAGGTAGATAAACATTGGATATACAGTGAGAAACATGAGCAAAATTCTAATGTATAGAACAGAAAACACAAAGGTTTCAAATACCATATTCCAATAAAAGAATAATTGCAATATATTTGAACGAATCTCTTTGTGTGAGTACCTGAGATTGTGGAATTAATGTGTTGTTTACATATTTGGAGTAACTTGAATCAGAGAATTTGATTTCTTTGGTAACTGCAAGTTCCAATTCCTTATAACAAACACCATGCATGTAGCAATCAGAAGAAACAGCAAAGAAAAAGGCCTGGACTTCCTCGAGCTTCTTTTGTCTTCCACATACTCCAAGGGCTTCCCTGGTAACAAAGAGATGCACAACAGGTACCATCGTGTAACTCTACTTCTACTTGGGATCTTCCCCAACAGTGGGGTCATGAAGCTGAGTCATGCATGCAATAAACAAGCAGAGTACTGATGAAACTGTAGTAGTAATGGGCGTTCACTCTTCCTACCATCAGTAATCACTCCATTCCACTAGACTTTGGGTTTCGGTAGACAATAGTGCAGATTGGATGCAAGCTCAAATAAGGTGAGGCAAGCAAGATAATGCAGCCAAGTCCACCATCTAGATTTGACCTGCACGCACAGTTGCCTTGATTTGTCACCATCAGAGGTGAAAGCTTTGATTAAACAGTCCACAAGATTAAAGGCATCATCTCCATGTATTAGCTCAACATTTTGAACTTAAGTGGCTGTTTTAGTGTTAACATATGTAGTTTCTGACTCATTTCTGAAAAGTTAATGTAGTAGATGAGGAAAGGTTTTAGAGTTCATAACCTTAACCCTTTGATTCCACATCTAAATGATGTTCATGGTATAAAGGAGTCGTCTCACATCTTCTGTGAGGTGTATTGCTGACTGCCATGCCTTTTCCTTTTTGTACATTGAAAGGTCCTGAAATTTCGACTAATAGCTTTCAAGTTTTGTACAGGGGGTAGTATTGGTTCCACCTTTCTCATCGAGGGTTACTGCCTGTTCCCTTCTGCATCTAGATTGAACTGATGACAATGGTAAACTATGCCTGTAAAATCACAAGCTATATATATATATATATATATATATCTGAAAAAAGAAACACTTATATTAAGCCCTGATTCCTATTTCAAGATCCTTTAAATTACCTTACAACTCCTGCTAAACTGGAATCCATGTTCCGTCAATAACTTGATGAGACATGTGTCATAGAGTATATATATATATATATATATATATATATATATATATATATATATATATATATATATATATATATATATATATATATATATATATATATATATATATATATATATATATATATATATATATATATATATATATATATATATATATATATATATATATATATATATATATATATATATACTCTATGACACATGTCTCATCAAGTTATTGACGGAACATGGATTCCAGTTTAGCAGGAGTTGTAAGGTAATTTAAAGGATCTTGAAATAGGAATCAGGGCTTAATATAAGTGTTTCTTTTTTCAGTATTACGTGGGTTTTCTTTTTCCATCTTTAACGACGTTTCATCGAGTTTCGTTTACGGGTTCAATGTATGTTTTAGCATAGTCCGATTTAGGTATATAGATGAATGAAATCTCACTGCATATTGTGAGCACAAATGAAGAAACAAATGTTACATTGTTAGGTCAATTTTTGATTATTTGAATTATAAGCTGATTCGAAACAAATCTGATTCCTTTCTCGGGTTGATTTTAAAATGAACTCCTCCATGAGTCATCCAAATCTTGTAAAACTATGTTAAGATACTTTCGACAATGTTCTTTAAACACTTAAATCAGTAGATAAATTGATTGTAGGTATTCAGTGTCCTGAGATGTACCTATTAGTTTCCTTTTATAATAGATGTTCGAAGTCATCTTATCCGTTTATCACATAGTTCGCATGATTTTGGAGGAGAGGAATTCGACTATAATTACTTCTAGCCCGAGCTAACCTTGGGATTGCATAATTTTTCGACACATGATATTAATTGGGCACATATAGTTGGTTCCACTCTACAGGGTGCCCATGCGATGCTGAGGTGGAGTCGACGTGTCTGCCACATAGAGCCGAGGTGTCGACCAGGTGACTCTTTTACCACATGGAGCAAAGGTGTCGGCCTTATAGAGCTGAAATGTTAGGTACATGATATCAACACATCAACCATGCTATTTTTCTCATAACATATACCCCCTACTTCTCGAGCTAAGGAGCATAGTGAAGTCAGGTCGAGAAGTAGTGCTTGGTGGGCATTTACTATTGACACCATAGGTTAGGGAGACCTATTTGGCCAATGGAAAGTTACTCGAGATGGCATGGTGATTATCAATCACGAGCCTGATGGGTGGGCAAACTTGGGTATGATATGAGAGTTATTAACATGTCATAACTACCTATAATCTGGCTGATGTCATAACATGTCATGACAAGATTACTATAATGATTTGAATGACCCTCAAGCTCTTCGGATCTCGCCATGTGTCCCCTAAGCTTTAGATTAAGCCACGTGACCCCTCTCTTCAAGGCTCTTAAGAGCCCAATGAGTGGCCGAGTAGGGGAAGCATTGCTCTTGATCCCTATAAATAGTGGCATAATTAATACTTACATCATATATTTGCTCACATCTCAGACCTCCTCCAACGACAAGTCGAGCTCTCAACCTCCAAGCAACTAAGGTTGTGATGTTGTTGTCTTCGACTTTTTCCTCAAATTTCATGGACTAAGATAGGTCATCAATCCCATCACTATCCTTGGTATCAATAATGAGAATTTTATCTTAAGAGGGAACCAAGTTGACCTCCTCGATGGAAAATATCCCATCGAAGGTAAATCCATATTGTGTTATGCCTCTGCCAACCATGGCAGAATCCTTTGACTTGAACTTCGA
The DNA here is from genome assembly GCA_001649415.1 of Musa itinerans. Taxonomy (NCBI): domain Eukaryota; kingdom Viridiplantae; phylum Streptophyta; class Magnoliopsida; order Zingiberales; family Musaceae; genus Musa; species Musa itinerans. Next base: position 74,116 of record LVTN01000954.1, on the reverse strand, counting down.
GGGTGGTGATAGAATCAGTAACCTATCTGAGTATGTGGAGTTGGAGGAAAAAATTAAAGAATGCAACATCGCGGACCTTAATTGCTTAGATGTCAAAAGCTCGAGTTATCATTTGAGGAGGTCCCAGATGTGAGCAAATTTAAAGTGCAAGTGTCAACTAGATAGCCATTTATAGGGGTCAGGGGCAATGCTTTCCCTACCCAACCACCCGTTTGGCTCCTAGGAGCCTCAAAGAGAGGGACCACGTGGCTCTATTCGAAGTGCTAGGACTTATGTGATGAGATATGAATAATTTGAGGGTCATTCAGATCATCGTGGCAGTCTTGTTGAATCCATCAGAATTTGCACCACTATCACATAGAAGCCTGAGATGTTACCACATCAACTCGTAGGTGGTTATGGTATATGATTGGCTATCAGATCATGCCTAGATTCACCCAGATTTGCTCACCCACTAAGAAGGGCAACATGCATGGCACGTGACTGCACCACCACGCCCGACCTTATCGACTCACTATGCATGATTGTACTCGGCTTCATCAACCCATTATGTGCAACCACATTGGTCTTAGTTGGCCCATCATGCGCAGTCGCCCCAACTTAATTAAGCTCATGACGATTGATAACCGTCGAGTGTCGTGACTTTGTTTCCATTGGCCACATAGATTCCCCTAACCTATGGTGTTGATAGTTAATGCCCACCGAGTACTACTTCTAGACCTGACTCCGCTACACTTCCCAACTTGAGAAGTGGGGGAAGGGGGGTATGTGTTATGGGAAAACTAATGTTGCTGATGTGTCGATGCCGCATACCCAATACGTTAGCTCTATAAGGCTGAAACCTTGGCTCCATGTGGTCGACATGGAAGAGTCACCTAGTTATCACCTTGGTTTCACGTGGCTGACACAATGACCTTGCAATCGACACCTTAGCTCCACATGATCAACATGGAGGAGTCACCTAGCCAACACCTTAGTTTTATGTGTCTAACACATTTGCTCCACCTCAGTATCATATGGGCTCCCCATAGAGTGAAACTAGTTGGACATGCCTAATCAATGCCATGTGTTGAAAAGCTACACAATCCACTTAGGCTTCCGATAATTACGATTGAATTCCTTATTCCCACAATCACATATATTACACAATAAACAGATATGATAACTCTAAATGTCCACTATAAAAAGAGACTCATAGGTACGTTTCAGAATATTAAACACATACATCTGACTTGTTTATTATTTTAAGCATCTAAGGAGTACCATGATGCAATTTTACAAAGTTTGAGCAATCCACATAGTAGTTCATCTTGAGATTGGTTCAAAAAATAAACTAGGTTGATTCTGAATTAGCTTTCATCTCGCACAACAAAAAATCTATGTAACATGTATAAATATTTTTAACTAAATACTAGAAAGAGGGACATATAAAATTCAAAATTATAATATACTCTAGTACTATCTTAAGATTTAATCGATGATTAATAATTTCAAAACCTTAAAATCTTATGAAAGCATACCACATATGCTTTAACATACTTAATTACATATGGTGTTTTACAGAAAATAATCTCATATATGTTATTTTCATGCTTTATTTACATATCCTGCTTTATAAAAGAATCTCATATATGTTATTCTTCATCTGTTTGACTCAGACTTGTTATTTTATATTTTTAACAAATTATGATACTTTTACAAAATTAGATTTATGTGTAATAGCCAAATTTGCTAATAATAATTGGTTTAACTTGATGTTATGTCATGACAAGGATGAATGAGTATCTATGGAAAACAAGTTGCTGATTTCTCACGTACAAGTTAATCTATTCAATCATGTCTACTAGGCTTGTGTGCAATATGAAATCATTATTAGCAAACCAAAACAAAAGAAAAACTGTTTCATTCTTTTTCAGTTAAATCAAACAAAAATTAGTAATTCTAATTCTATAAGGTTGAGTAAAAATTAGATTTGAGTTCTTTCACTTCTCAAGGGACACCTAACTTGATCTTATGGCTTATACCCACTGCCAAACAGTGTTATGAGGAATAAATGCTACTATTGAGATGTCAAAGGACAATTACTGCTTTCCCTTTCAGTGAACAAATTAAATGAAAAATCAGTGAGACAATATCCATGTGTATATTAAGGCTCAAAGAATGCATAGAAAATCACATGTATTGCAAATGAGCCCACCAGCCTCCATATAATGCTCTCATACAGAAAGGGGGAATCTAAGCTTCTTAACTCAGATGGCAGGTGCCTTCCACAATAAATTAAATGAAAGAGATCATAATTACATTCCTATTAAATTTCATATAATTTGAAGTAAACATGTTAACTAACCAACTAGCTAGCATTAATATCAGATGAGAAGATTGATTGGATGGAGAAAACATGGTGAAATATGATTTAGTGTTTGTGGAAAGTGTCAAGGGAATATTGTTTGTCACCCATTGAAGCACATTGCATGATTGGTATTAGTTTAAAATACTTTTATGGGAAACAACTTTTGATCTACAGGGGCATTTGAATGCCTGCAAATTGAAATTCAAGGTGAAGAGGATATCTAAATGCAATTTTGAGTTGCAAGCTACCTTACAAGTGATACATGTGACATTTGGATCATATTCCATTTGCAGCATGGAAGGGTCTAATAGACTAATTGCATCTACAAGTATCTTCTCAATATCTAGAACTTCCAACATGGATAAAGAACTCTTCTACATTTGTTTTGAGCCCTGACAACTTCAGAATTATAGCATCTTCAGATTCCAAAAATGAGTTACAGAGGAATTAGACAGTTTCTGTAGCTCGAGGCAGAAAAAGGTAGAGCCTGTTATCTTGTAGTGTTGATTGTATAAAGATTATATAACTGCTTAATTAATATCTATAAATATGAATTTGCAATGCATGGATCAATTTCCTTTGTAGGTATTTTGTTTCAATAGATGGCTAATAACTATTAAACCAGGAATATCCCTTAAATATTTGGTTTAAAGTTATCACAGTTTGCCAAATGTAATTCGGTCAAAAAATCAGGAGTATGATTTTTTAAAATTTTTTATTTTTGATCAGCAGGTTTCTAGTGAGAGAGTTCAAAGTAAAATTTGATTCTAGAATTGAAGGTGAAGTCACACTAATGGATGTGATACATCTAAAAGTTGTCTTATGAGAGGCAGTTTATATGACTACTGAAGCTTTCCGTATTTTGAGCCTACAAAATGTGGATGGGGTCACTTCTCTTGTAAGCTATTAGATAGTATCCTTTCATTCAATGATGAGGAGAGAGCTCATGTCAATCATGCTTTTAATTGAAGTGGCTACATCTGTGTCTTGTATGGATAATATCAGAGTCAGTAGTTGGGTTCTGATGTTACATGTGATGTTTTAAAAGTCAATGCATCTTTGGTATATAGAAATGTGAACCATTTGAGGCTGCATTACAGTGCTTTACTTGATTTAATAACTCACAATTTTCATATGGTGAATTTACAATTTGTCCTACTGGATATACAAACTGTTTTCCTTCTGATAAGCCCTAAAAGTAGGGTAGGTTATGCTCATCACGGGCAATGAGTCAGAAAGACAAAACAAGACTTTTACTGAGGGTGACACCATAGAGGAGACACATAACAAATATCCTTAAGTCTTAATAATATGTTATGGTTTCCTAGCCAGTTTTCAAGCACTTTGGATGTCAGACAAAGAAGAACTATCTTGATCTGAAGGCTGAGTGTATATCTGATAGTTTGTGTTTCAGAAATCCCAAAATTTCAGCAGTAATGAAAGATCAATAGTTTGGTCATTAAAAAAATGAATTAATAACAATAGCTCTAGAATTTTGACTACACCAATTGATGAAAATAGGGTATTATTATAAAACGATTGAGATGAATAGAGAGAGAATCAGTAGGTGTTGCAGTCTTCACCAAGAATATGTTTTCCAGCTCACACTAATCTCCTTTTGCTCAATTAGATTATGTGAAAGAAATCTTGGTGGTAAAAGAAAGGTGACTCTCAGCTGATAGTAGATGTCAACATTACATCTGGAGAACTGCTCGGTGGTTCCTAACAAAAGAGGTGACTGTCAGCAACTTTGAGCTTCCTTAATGGTTGTCAAGTTTCATCTGTGTGGATGGGACATGACCCCTGTGACTTGACACACAAGCATCGCTCTTCTCGCATCACGCACCCCCTCAAACCCATAGAGTTTGGCTGACAAGAGGGAGACACTCAGCCTACTCATTCTCGAAGCAAAGACGATAAAAAAGAGTAGCAATGCGTCTGCTGTTCCTTTACAAGTACCACACAAGGCTTTTGTTTGTTTGAGAGTTTATGACCAGCAGAAGAAAGCCTGTAAAAGTCTCTTATCCTTGGAACATTTACAGAGAGAGAGAGAAGGCATACTTGTTTGATTGAGTGTGTCGAGGGGAAAGAGAAGAAAAAGAAAAAAAAAAGCCAAGTATATAGATACTACAAAGATCATTGTTTGATTTGATTACCATCTTGCATACTAGCAGCTACATGGAAAATTACGAGAGATTCCTGGGGAAGTGTGAGACAAGGAAAAGTGACTGATTCTTAGAAGTGGCAGGACATCACATGCTATCAGTTACCTACAAGTCTTTCACAGACTTGGAAACACTGGCCCCATCTATGGGAACTCTGGCTTTTGCACTCCTTCCCTCAAATGGAAACCTCTTCCTTCTTTTTCTCTTGCTCCACACAACCCACCCACCACCTCCCCTCAGCAGCTTTATGGCCTCTTTTTGAGCCCCTCCTCATCTTTTCTTCTTCCCTTTGTCTTCACTGTGTTGTTTCAGAAGAAGGGGAGATCATAGTGCAACGCGAGAGAGATGGGGCGGGGGAAGATAGAGATAAAGAAGATAGAGAACCCAACCAATAGGCAGGTGACATACTCCAAGAGGAGGACAGGGATCATGAAGAAGGCAAAGGAGCTGACTGTGTTATGTGATGCTGAGGTTTCCATCATCATGTTCTCCAGCACCGGCAAGTTCTCCGAGTACTGCAGCCCTTCCACCGAGTACATCAACCAACCTCCTCCTGCCTCTGCCTCTTTCTTTTCTTCTTCTTTCCATGTAGAGCTTCTCTTTCTTGCTTTGCTTTCCCTGCCTCATGTCACAGCTCACTGCCATGATCAGCACCAAGAAGATATTTGATCGCTACCAGCAGGTCTCCGGAATCAACCTGTGGAGTGCACAATACGAGGCAAGAACGACCTTCATCTCCGAGTTCCATGTCTGTATATGCTTTCACTCATGATCAAGGGTCTCATGTCTTACATGCTTCTTTCTTTCTCTTGGGGTGGAAGTAGAGAATGCAAAACAATCTCAACCATCTGAAGCAGATTAACCGCAACCTGCGTAGAGAAATAAGGTCCCTTCTCTTTTTTCCTTTCCCTTTCTCCAAAGGAACACTATTTCTAGTTGCATATATATGAGCACCAAAGGGATGCTGTTTGATGCTACAAAAAGGCAAAGAATGGGTGAAGACTTGGATGGGATGGACATAGAGGAACTGCGCGGTCTTGAGCAAAATTTGGATGAAGCATTGAAGGTTGTTCGCAATAGGAAAGTAAGAACACAGTCATCTATGGCATATCTCTTGCAATACTTGTTCTACTCGTAGATTTTCCATGATATACTACAGAAAGATAGAGTATATGGTTTTAACTCTTCATGTGATTGTTTCATCCTGTGAGAATTATTGTTCCTGGCTTCACTTTTCTGGATCTCTGAGCACTTGGAAGTTTCACGTGTTGGAATATATATATACATGTGTATATATATATACATGTGTATATATATATATATATATATATATATATATATATATATATGTATGCCTTGATCTTATTGTGACTGCTTCTGATCTCATTTAGGTTTCTTTTTCAATTTTAAAGTTTAGTTACCGCTTTTTACTTGTAAGGTTTTTTTTTTTGTATAAAAAGAACAATCATGTACTTCCAAGTCAATATATATTCTTAAAAGCATGGCATTTGGCACCAGAAAAGAACATAAAAACTGCAATCTAATACTTGATTCTTTTTTTTTTATGGCAGTATCATGTGATCAGTACTCAAACAGATACCTACAAGAAGAAGGTATGTTGTCTTCATCCTTCGGAACCAAGATAACATCAACATGAGCAGTCCCTACTTATCTGATTGTGCACAGAATAGGGCAAAATTTCTATTAAGCTTTTATAAGCTTACTTTCAACTTGATAATGGCACTAAGAGAAGGCTTTTTTTAAACTTATTTCAGTTGTAGATTATTTCTCTAACCGACCAAAAAGAAAAACCTATATATTGACATAATTTTCTGTTTCCCTCTTAGTTATTGTGAATAATCATAGATTAATTATGATTCTTGTTGCTGTCTTACTTGCATGGTTAGTTTAACTCAAAAATTTAAGTACATGTTGGACTGGTACGTTCGGTAACGAGAAACATATTGATTATATATCGGTATCTAAATCATTCTTGGTTGAACTTATCACTTGTAAATACTTATCTATTAGGGAGTAAAAATTTTGATCTGAAGACATAATGAGAAGCTTTAAGCCACAAATCTTGCGAGTAATATGAGGAAGAAATTAGTTTTTATTATTATATACTAAGGATTATAATTTTGATTCGTACTAATATATCGATCACTGGTACGGTATGTACTGAGGCATGTCGATGGAACGCCCAAATTCAAAAGAAAATTTTAAAACAGAAAAAAAAATTAGATTAGAGTTTTAAAATTAAAAATAAATATAAATTTAGTATAATTTAATAAAAATATAAATTGATCTAATATCGATTAAATTTGGATTAAATTATCATTAAAACTACTAATTATAAAATTAAAAATTTAATTAAAATCTTATTAAACCTATTATTCCATCACAAACATATGATCCAATCATTAATATGCATGAAATATAAAGATTTAACCTATTAACTATCAAATTAAAAAAATATATTAAACACATTAATCACAACATTAAAAATCTTAATTAATACTATTCTACCATAAAAAAATATATCAAATAACATATTAAACATTAAGTCATACATAATTTAGAATAGACTTAATCATCTTATAAATCAATAAAAATCTAGAAAGAGAATACATATCTAAGTGTTTTTCCTCTTAATGCTTCCAAATTAGCCTCTCAAATTTAATTCAATCTATAAATTATAGTTTTATTGAGTTTAGAAGATTAAAAAACTAAGAATAAGAGAGAGATATGAGTGAAAAAGAGTTTAAGAGATTGAGAGAGTAAAATGAGTTAAAATAAGGGGGAGGAAAGGGTTTAAAAATTATTTTCTAAGTCTCAAACGATTAAATTAACTATTTAAAATTAGGCAATCTCGGTTCTTGATCAATAATGGTCGAAATCCAATCATTACCGACTTGTACATTAGTAACGATCAAAATTCGATCGTTATCGATTGGTATAGGTTGATAGCGATTGAATTTCGACCATTATTACTCGGTGCAGATCCTATTTTATTTGATACGGGGTCAAGTGACCAGTATCACCCAGTAGAGAGCGGTTCACGTATCGGGGTCTTATTGGACTGATACATAATACTTGTATTAGGTGATATACATCGATACAATAAACCATGCTATATACTAAATATTACCCATTTTTTGCACGACATGTACACTATTCCTTTAGATGAAAATGTAAGGAAATATTAGATGGCTTTGACGCAATATTTAATAGCTAAATTGGGGGAAATGGTTTGTCGTGTTAAAATATAATCTCACACAACCAGAGGATTAACTCAACATTTATCTTAGCCGAGGGCTTTAAAGATACAGAAAAAGCCTAATTTTGTCGGAGGATCTACATCTCAGCTAAAAAAGGAAAGCATCTATCCAGGAGAAATTAGCTAGAAACTAAGTATCAAATATTGGTAGAATATATCTCATAGCTAATATAGCTAATATGATCATACTAAGAAGTAATTACTGTACGATCACAATATGAACTAGAGTCCTAAGTAGTGGAAATTGGAATGATATAACAAGTTTCACATAACTGACCTTCCTCTAGGACTGAAAACTTATGTGGACTTCACCACAAGTGTTGTTAGAGCTTTAACACAAGTGTCTGAATTCCATGGTTAGCGTTCCCTCTATTGTTAAATATGTTGCATTGCTTGAATTCAAATATGACATCAAAATAAGTTTGTCTTTTTTCATACAATATATTTTAGTCTTTAAAGGCTTTCATTAACATCCATATTAACATGCTTATCACTATACTGCATCTTGTTTATTATAAAATGTGTTTCTTTTATTTTTCAATTTTGTTTGTATTCATTTATAAGTTTGTAGGCGACAGCATGCTTGTTTAAATTATTGCATCAATTAAACTTAGTATTTGTTTTCATATAGCCTACTTTGTATACATTTTTTATGCATTCATGTATTTTCAAAATCTTATTAATAAGTTAGCCTATCCAATTGTATTCTTCATCCATATTGGACAAGTATAGTTTCAAACTTTGCTATTTGTCTAATATCTGTAACTACATTCATTATGTGCCCTGATTGAAGGTAGATATAAATATAGGTATCCTAGCATCTGATCCATATCCTACCTATTTTCATGCTTATATGTACCAAAATATGTAATGTTACTATAGCATATTAGTAAAATAAACATATAGTGAATTGTTCTTTATCGACAATTGGCTATGATAAACTAGTGAAGAACTAAGCCTTCAGCAACACATGCAAAGTGGAACAGGTGCTTCATAATGATAGTTGCCTAATCAGGGTTTAATTCTTTTGTGGTTGATTCATTCAACAAGGTTACACATTATTGATCATCTTGCTGGCATCCTCTGATACCATCTTACACTGTCATTGTTAAACCAAATAAGAGTTAATTTGAGCACCATGAAGATAATTTGAACATCATGAAGTTCGCATCAAAAGGATCAAACAACAACATCACAGTTAAACAGATTGTGAAACGAATCTCTAACATCTCAATGTTATTGAGTTTATTGCTCATAATTATCTTGCCAACTCAATGAGTTATAGAGACAAGTTTTCGAGCATCTAATGGTTGGTAGGACTCAGGGGTGGCAATTGGAAGAGCTGTAAGCAGGTTGTCAGCTGATAGTGTGTCACTTTGTATAGAGCTGTAGGCACAAATCTCATACTTTGTTGGCACATTAAGTGGTGGCAACTTTACAGAAACAAAGTTGTAGCTTGTTGGAAGTCCAACATAGAGAGATCTAAAGGATGATGAATTTGGTGCTGGAAATTTTTGGAGAAGGATGATAGGTTTTAAACAGAAAGGATAGTATAGGAGAAGAAAAGAGCTACTAACAACTAAAAAGTATATTCATCACTAATCAATTTCTCAATCTCACAAACTTTAAGTATCGATATTTAACTTCAAAGATGATGAATGAAAGTTGAGTTCAGTGTGTTCCTGTTTTTTTTTTATCTTTCTTCTTCTTTCCGGTTAACACTACAATCTTATGGACTATATATTGAATTCATTGTTCAGGTGTTGGCATTTTGTTTTCTTGTTGACACTTTGATGCATTGTGGCACCTATGAATATTTGATGACATGTGGTTTATATTAAGAGTTTTATGATAGCATGTTGTTTCTTTGGGAACTAGATGATGAGTCAAATTTCTCTATATACAATGATAAGACTATGTATATTGATCCTTCATAGACTTTGTATTCGGTTTATTCTTATTGAAAATTTTATGATATATTAAGAAAATAAATAAAATTTTGATCAATGATTAACCTAATAAGCTTTTTGAAATAACTGCAATAGCAAAGTTTGCAAGAGAACATGAAGAATATACGTATGGAAGATCCCGACACCACCCAAACACAATATAGCTACATAGAATGCCACATTTTGTTGTTTACTATCATAAGATAATTTTTGTTGCAGCTTTTGGCACAAGTTATGTTACTCTTAGAGGATTAAATTTACAACAAACCACCCAAAAACAGATGCAGAACTAAAGATACCAAAAGCAACAAAGAGACTTACTGAGAAGTTGTCTTAACAAGAAGCTTAAAGCTTGATTATTGTTCTTGTGTGCAAATTGGTCTTATACACCTTGTATCACTCTGTAAATGACATGAATCCATTCATTGTCTTGTATAGTCGAGCATCACCTTCCCTTTACATTTATACATATGAGTTTATTTCCCCAATATATCCAAATATATGTCATTTTTTCCATGTATCCATGCATAGTATGTGCTCTTTTCTATTTTTTTTCATATTTGTAAAAGCTTTTGAAATCGATAAAGCGTGATCGATGCATCTGATATAGTTTCTTATTTCGTGTTTGCTAACCATTGTATGTTCTCCTTCCTTTCGTTGCATTAATTTTTTCTAAAACTATCTATTAATAATTTTTTTAGATTTGATTATGTTATTCACATTCTCATGATTGTCAATATGAAAAAGTAACCAAAAAAACAAGATTAAACATGAATGCCTAATTTAAAGCCTTAAAATGAAGTGACAAAAAAATTTCAATGTAATGTATCAAACTTCCATTTACTAACAAATTAGCTGCCAGCTTAATAGTATTTTGTCTACTTAGTACAAATGGATACTAACTTACTGTGTCGTAACGTTGAATGCAGCTGAAGAACTCCCAAGAAGCTCACAGGAACTTACTGCATGAACTGGTATACCTCTATTCATACCGCAACATCTGTGTACTCACTCCTCTTTTGTTTGTCCAAAGCGTCATCTAATGTGATCTCTGGTGCGCTCAGGAGATGAGAGATGACCACCCAGTTTACGGATTCATTGAAGATGAGCCTACCAGTTACGAAGGTGCTCTCGCGCTCGCCAATGGCGGAGCTCACATGTACTCGTTCCGAGTTCAGCCAAGCCAGCCGAACCTTCATGGCATGAGATATGGCTCCCATGACCTTCGTCTAGGTTAAGTTCATGGCGCCCACAATGTGTGTTATCCACTATACTGCAGAAGTATCTTCTGCTAAACAGATAGTAAGTGTGCTGTGTTATTTACTGGCTATGCCTCAACTGTCTTGCATGGTTTGAGGAGGTGAAACTTTTTAACTGTGATGTTCGCTCATGTATTATGAATCTATGCTTGATGGAACTCTTATGTGAAACCAGTGTTGGATTGATCGGTGGATGTGCACATCATGTGTTAGTAATAATGCTCAAGAAGTAGCATCTTGTGGTAACTAAACATATAATTCTACTAGTTATGATGCTTCGGTGATCTTTCCAGGTGAGTAGTGATGAATTTAAGTTCATGACACATCCATCTGTGTCATCCACCATACCTTAGCAGTATCTTCTGCTTAATCAGATGGTGAGTAAGCTGTGTTATCCACTGGTAAGCTTGGCCGAGTGGCTATCCCCCTCCCTCAAACCATTCCCGAAGGTGCTAGTTGTGAAATCTTTTGAAGCGATAATAAAGTTTAGATTGCATGGAGTTCCAAAAACACAAGTGAAGAAGATGGGTAGAAGGGAATCAAAATGCAAGTTGTACAAAAAAAAAGCACAGATCACCCTAGCTACTAAGGTTAGCAAGCCAGGAGAAGGTGGGGATGATAGGGATATAAACAGGAATAACCTTTGTAGATGAACAAATACTAGAAGATCATAATATGCAGCGGAATTAAATGGAAGCACAATCAAACAAAACACCAAGATATACGTGGAAAACCCCTTCAATGTGAAGGGTAAAAACCACGGGACAAACTAGAGATAATCCACTATGAAAATAATGAATATACAAATCTCTCAATCTCTTGCCCAAAACCCTAGCAACAACCACAAGAGAATAACTGAGATACAAGGATCACGTCATTGCCCACAATATCTAAAACCTCCCCAAGTAATCACAGCAAGAGTCTACTGTAGATTGATCTAACCTGAGATGAGAACACTGCTAGATGATTGAGAACAGTCTCTCTGCGTTGTCTTTGTCTTCTTCCCTTTCTTTCTCTTCCTTTCCTACCTTATTTTCTTCCTCTTCTTTGGAATCCCATAGCTATGTAGATCTGCCTCGTTGCTGCCTTTTTATAGCCTTAATATGCCTCTAAAACGCAACCACCACCCCCCCCTAATCTTAATTAGGGTTAGGTTAAGAAG
>LVTN01000954.1:45273-59040 GCA_001649415.1 Musa itinerans | reverse complement strand
TGAAGGGTAAAAATCACGGGGCAAACTAGAGATAATCTACTATGAAAATAATGAATATACAAATCTCTCAATCGCTTGCCCAAAACCCTAGCAACAACCACAAGAGAATAACTGGGATACAAGGATCACGTCAGTGCCCACAATATCTAAAACCTCCTCAAGTAATCACAGCAAGAGTCTACTGTAGATTGATCTAACCTGAGATGAGAACACTGCTAGATGATTGAGAACAGTCTCTCTGCATTGTCCTTGTCTTCTTCCCTTTCTTTCTCTTCCTTTCCTGCCTTGTTTTCTTCCTCTTCTTTGGAATCCCGTGACTATGTAGATCTGCCTCGTTGCTGCCTTTTTATAGCCTTAATCTGCCTCTAAAACGCAGCCACCACACCCCCCTAATCTTAATTAGGGTTAGGTTAAGAGGGGGTGTGGGCTGTGGGCTGCCCAAGCCCACTATGGACTGAATATGTGGGCTGCCAGCCCAACAGGGAGGCATATAAAAATATTGACTTTAGGAGTCATTTTCAACTGTCAAGATGCCTTCCAACCCCACCAATTCTCCTCCCATTCTCAAGCTTCGATAGGCACGACTTGCCGACATGGATCCATATGGGCTATGCGTCTAGACCCATGTGTCATCATCGAGCTGATGTGGGAGGTGAATGGTTCGAATTCTTTCGATTAAAGATCCATAAAACAAAGAGAGCAACAAGGTTTCACACCAAGAACCATTATGCATGACATCTGCCACACTATATATATATATATAAGATGCATGCTATCAACATGGATGAAGGAATGCCAGTTGGAGAAAAGGTGTATGATCTAACTAGGGGTCCTCCCAGTAGGAGATAGAGAGAGGTACTAGGGCCACTAAGGATTCGAAAATACTAGTATTGAGTGACTTGGCAAGGTTGAAGATGGAACACGAGCCATCCTAGAGGCTCTTTTGGGTGGGTCGGGATCCGAGGGATTTAAGCCACCATACTTACAAGTGAAAATAGTCACTCAGCTTATTCTTCCTGTTTAAGCTATCTTTTGGTTTGGTAAGTATATCCCAACCAATGACGTGCAGGTTGCGATGATTAGCACTATCGTTCCAAAGAAAGTTTCTAGTTAAGGAGGAGATTTTGTTAAGGATTTTGTCAGACACTCATAAGAAGTTTAGGAGGATATAATAAGCCAAGAGTTAATGACCAACTTGATAAGGACAATTTTGCTATCTCAGGAGAGAAGATTCTTATACCAACCTTAAATTTTATCGATAACTTTATCCACCGTGGATTGTTGGTATTATTCCCCTAGCCTTCCGAGGAAAAGATATATGCCAAAATATTTGAATGGCTAGTTCCCCTCCCGAATGCCAAAGGCAGAGCAAATGGAGTCTTTAGCAAAAGCTGAACAGTGTTTTGGAAAGTAAATGATTGATTTGTCATTGTTAATCTTAATATCAGTGAAAGCATAATTTGGGACTAGCACTATAAGTGACTAATAGATCATCGTCAAAGATCATGTAGAATATTTCTGTTTTCTTTGAAGTTAAAAGAGTATAATATTGTCTTTCAGAATCTTAGAGGAGATAAGGGATAAGAAGATCTATTGAACTACGGTAAACAGATAAGATAAAAGAGGATTCCTTGTCGGACACCTTGACAGCATGGTTTGGTATTTATTATTATACTAGAGTGAACTCTTACTTGCTTCTATTTTGAAAGTAGCGTTGGATTTGATCAATAGTTGTGCACATCATGTGTTAACAACAATACTGAGGTAGTGTCTTCTGCTAACTAAACAAAGAGTAATATGTGTTATCTACCAGTTATGATGCTTCGGTTGTCTTGTGTGGCTTGGCAGGGTAGGATACAACCGTGGTGTTCACTCAAGTATTTTGAAGCTATACTCGATGGAACTCTTTTTAGCTTTTCATTTGAAAGTAGAGTTGGATTCATCAACGGATGTGCACATCATGTGTCAGCAACAATACTGAAGTAATGTCTTCTGTGTTATCTACCAGTTGGGATGCTTTAGTTATCTTTCAAGAAATACTGATGAATTAATGTGTCATGAATGACCATATATTATTATATGATATGTTCTTTCGACAAAGAATGTGTAGGTTCTGAGGCCTACATTAAGTATCTGAGCATTTCATGGATTCATCTCCTTCATCTTGCAAAATTAGTATATCTGAACAAGCTTATCATATGGATTATTTTGAAGATGTTGTTGTGAGTAAATTATTTGGAATTAGGTTTTGTTTGCAACTGTTGTTTGAGCAGACTACTCTGTTCCTCTGCTAGTGCTCATTGGTTTCCAACAGCTGCCATGCATTCTCAACTCCTGAAGAGAAATAGTAATTCTTATTGGAGTCGATATTTTGATCAAATCTATAACAAAAGAAATCGAAAGAAAAAAAAAAGTGTCATGAACTGCTTCACTTCCAATATTTCCATTTGGATGTATGACATGGTTTACCCAGGAACATGGGTGCTACTCTGGTTAGACTTTCTCTTTTGTTACAGTACATCTAAAATCACAATTGCTTGGTGAGATTCAACTTCTTGGATTGTGCAAATAAGATACGAGAAAAAGAAAATGGAAAAGAATTTATTTATATGAGCGAGTGAAAGTTGAGATTTGAAAATAACAAATATTAAAATTTGGATGAATTCTTGAAAAGAAAATTCTCGTATTTTGGGTTTTTCTTGTCTCACTTTATGTTTCTTCTATCGATGCCTCCACCTTTTTTATATCCCAAAACACCCTTAATAACATATGATGTTTTTGGTACCGTACCTCAATCTATAATGAAACATTCTAACGAGGGACGAATACTCAAAAGTACAATTCAAATCAATTTATTATCCTTTGTCAGGTTTTTAAATGGGCATTCTTTTTGGTTTAAACGTAAAAACATATTAGAAGTCTCAAAAAAAAAAAAAAAGATTAGATTGTTTATCAAACTATGTTTATATTTAAGTATTGTGCTAACAATCTCAGACGTACTTCGTCATCGAGGATGCATGGGTAAATAAATGACTCTAATTCCATCGATGCACTCTCTCACAAAGATGGTCATCCCCATGGGAACCTAAATCCTCAAAATCGATTGGATCATCAATGAGCATTTCCTACTAAAAGAAGCAGGATTTGTGAGTATATGCAAAAGGGTAAATTCATAACTGGTCATCGAACTACAGGTAAATTCCAATTGTTCTCATTAAAAACTTTTAGTAATTAACTAATATTAAAATCAAGTTGTTTTATTGGTTTACATCTACAAGCTTTTCTGAAACAGTAAGGATTAATTTGCTAGTCCAACATAAATGTTTGTGGAAAAGTTAGTTATTCTTGACATTACTGGACTTTGACTTATCTTCATACCAACCAATTCTTACTTTTATTTTGCTCAACTACATATTTTGTTTTCCTTGCAACTATTGTTTATCAGGTTAGGAATTCTAAATGCCTAAGCAGCACTGTTGCTTGCAAAGTCATGTGTGCCTCCTTTGCTGTTTGTTCTTCATGCAGGAAGAGATATTGTATATTTCAACTGATGGGGGGAATGTGTAGTCAAAATTGATGAGATTTAATGGATGTTTAACATATTGTTTTCCTCCACTTGCTAGAGTAACTAATGATGGTCAAATGTGTATCACAGTGTAGTTGATAAAGGTGATGTTAAAGCTATACTCCTTAATCCTTTTGATTCACTGTTGTATGATAATAGCTCTTGTATTGGAGAAACAAAGTTGGTGCTACCTGATGACAATAATTATTACATCTGATATCATGAAGATGATCAAGATGTGCTTGTTCATCTACATATCTAGATAACTTATTCATATTCTACTTAGATTTTCGGTGTTATTTACCATGCTCTTTTTTTTTTTTTCTCATTATGTTGGAACCATTTAAATTAGTTGTTCAAATTAATAGTTCTATGTTGCAAGTCTCCTTTAATTACGAGCATGTAGTATTATGGTTCCAAACTAATTGATTTTCTACTTAAAATTTGCCTACAGTTGTCATGTATTGCTGGAGTCAGACTTCAATATAACAATCCAGTAGCTCACATTCTTTACAATGATCTTTTATACTCATTACAGTCATTGTCTTTTCCATTTGCTTAGGCGCGGTAATATGTCATGATTTCTTTGACTATGCAAATATAAGTTGCGAGTTCACTCTCTGGTAGAAATGAACTGACTACTACTACATGGAATACTTCCAAATTATATTAGCATACCTTTCAAGATTCATCCAACTTTGGTTTTGCTTAGTGGATAGAGATTATTAGTGTTTGGTATGCACTATAAAACATATCTAAGGTGGACACCTTGAGGGTCACATTTTCCTCATCTTGAGGGTGAAGCTTCAGTCTGGTCCCTATGGAGATGTTTCAGCATCGACAAGTGATCTCAGGCTTTCATCCTTCCTTTCAAAAACATGAGTAAGTTGTTTCGCTTATGGAGATGTAGCTTGAAAGAGACAGCCTTGGTGCAAGATTCATCTCGACGAACAAACGAAGACAAATGGGATTAACTTGCTCTGATGCTCCTAAATTTCCCCTCATATGATCATGAGATAACGTAAGTCAACTTGCCACTTTCTTAGATGCTACCATATTAATAAAGAAATTTAATGCAAATTTGGCAGTGATACTGTAATGAAAAATGATAACATTATTAACCTATATATATATATATAAAGAAAACATATGTCATATAAGATATGAAAAATTGACCAACAACAAATATATGATAATAATTAATTATTTAGTGAAGGGGGAAAATATATGTTGATACAATATAAATCCTCGATCAAATTCACAAAAGAATATGATCCAAATTTCGAAATTGACCTAAAAAAGATCAAAACAATCAATAGCTTAATTCTGATTTTATTACTATCAATATATTTTGCAAATTTATTTATTTATTTTTTTCTTTTTATTTTGCTACTTAAGATTAATCATCCTCAAAAGTTTTGGTTCTCTTCCCGACTTTTCCATACAAACATATAAACAAACGACTTGCGGGCGGACATCCACATTAACCCCCTACTCGATATCTACAAGCGGAAACGATAAATAGTAAATGAAGAGGAATGATAACAGTGAGAACAGTACCTTTCTTCTCCACCATCACCATCCACGACGAGGAATCGTCGACCTTCATGTGTGACCTCGCAGCCGAAGATCTTCTTTATCATATGAAGTGAGCGCTTGTCGTCCTGTGTAAGGACGTCCTTCTTTGCAGCCAATCAGTCTTATCTCAATGCCCATTGGACCACAACAAGGATACAAACAGAGCAAATGAAATATATATATATATATATATGCAAATTCATTGTTCATGATTTTGATAGCTATTATGTTTTAACTTAAATGACACATTTTTATACGTTTAATTTTTTGCCTTATTTTTTATGATCCTGATAACAATTAGTTCATGGTAAATGTAACAAAAACTATAAAAAGCAAAGTACTATAAGTTATTAATGTTGAATCTCGAATTTTGATGATGAAATTAATTGATGAATTAGTCATTTAATCCATGTGTTGAGATAAGTGATGCAGTACTAACTACGATCGTGAAAAAAGTAAAACAATTAAAGAAGAATCGAATGTTGAGCTGAAGTTAAGTTCGGGCATCAGGCCGAAAGAATCGGAGGATACGAAGGTTCAAACGATGCGTTGGAAGCTCACCGAGAGTTTGTTAGGGGTTTGCTGAAAGCTCATTGAAAGTTCACTAAGAGTGCGTCGGAAGTTTCACTTAGAGTTGGATGAAAAATTGACATGTTGGACAACTAGGATTGCTTGCATTGTAATTGTCGTAGTTAGGGTGTCAATTCGAGTTAGTTTTAAGAAAAAATTCGCTAACTCAATTAGGGACCAATTGAGCCTAAATCAAGGTTGAATTGGGCTGATTGGATGGCCCATTCAATAACTTGGAGCCACGTCAAGTGGTGGCATTGTTGAATCTCAGATTTTGATGATGAAACTAATTGATTGTGTTTAGATGTTTAACTGCATTTTGAGTGATGCAGGTCTACTCGATCAGGATTAGATAGTTGACGCAGGAGGAATTGACGTTGTACCGGAGGAGATCACGTCAGGATATTGGACGGCAGAAGGCTTCGGACGTCGGGCATCGGGCCAAGGAGAGCGGAATTGTGCCAAGGATATCGGCGATCCTCTATCTTATCGACTTTTCAATAAATCTATGCTTGTCATGTATAAATTTATTGAATGTGACTTTGAGGATGATTTCGGATTTCACAAATGCTTGATTCATACTTATGACATAAGACACATTTTAAATATGAATCATGTTCAATACTTCAATCATGTATGATATGCTTATTAATGATGATTGATTTATTTTTCGGCATCGTGCATGAAAAATAAGGTTATTGAAATTGTGTATGTTTTAATTTGAATATATAATGATGCACAAATAAGAATGATACATACCCTTGTCATAATATGAAAATTGATATAAGGGTCTTCCCTTCTTTTTGACAATGACAAAGGGGGAGCAAGAATTTCTAGCGTGGACATCATGAAAAGAGGCAAACTAACTAGCTTGCACAATTCAAGATGAAAGCAAAAATTGCACTTCTCAAAAGAGAAGATGCAAATGTAACATTTGCCAAATTATTTGCTTGCCTCATGTAAAACATTATCTCTTGCTAGTTTGGCATTTTTGCTAGCTTGTATGTTGCAAAACTTGATCACTTTTTCAAACAATTTGCTAGCTTAAAGTGACACTTCTAGAAGAAAGAGCTTGTTATTTTGAACATCACAAGCTTGCCTATCTTAAGAAACAAAAATTGCAAAAGTGCTATCTTGCCTATCTCAAGAAGCAAAACTTGCAACTTGCACATTGCAATAGGAAGCAAGAATTATGAGCTTACACAAGAAAGCTATCTTGCATTTGCTTTCGAAATTTTTGCTAGCTTATATATTGTGAAACTTACATATCGTAAAAATTACTAGCTTGTAGTCTAAAAGAGAAGCAAAAAGTTACTATCTCAAAAGAAGCAAATGTGCTATCTTGCCTATCTTAAGAGGCAAAAATGCTAACTTGCACATCTAGCAAAACTTGACAAATTTGCATATTTCAAGAAGCAAGAGTTGCTTTCTTGAACATCTCAATATTGCTAGCTTGCATGATGTAGAACTTGCTATCTTGAACATTACCAAAAGAGCTATCTTGTATGCTGTAAAACTTGCATATCTAAAACTTGATAGCTTGAATGTCCTAAGCATAATGCATTACTTGCTAAATTTTCTAGCTTCAAAACTGCATGATGATAAAACTTAATATTATGTTTTTCATGCAATGAGTTGAACTTATATTACAAACACAAAGAATAGTTGTACTTCTCCTTTTTGTTGATGACAAAGGGGGAGAAGTATGTTGATGACTTCATGCATTGAATTGAATATTTTATATATTTGCATGATGGTTTAAATGTTTTTTTTATAATATGTGATGAATGTTGCTTGGATTTGGGATAATCCAAGTGTTCTATCAATGGCATATTGATAGGGGGAGTTTGGTTAAACTCCGGGGAGTTAAGGTTAACTCCGTTAGTCATCAATTAGTTGTCATCATCAAAAAGGGGGAGATTGTTGAATCTCGGATTTTGATGATGAAACTAATTGATTGTGTTTAGATGTTTAATTGCATTGTGAGTGATGCAGGTCTACTTGATCAGGATTAGACAATTGACGCAGGAGGAATTGACATTGTCGCCGGAGATCACGTTAGGATATTGGATGGCAGAAGGCTTCGGTCGTCGGGCATCGGGCCAAGGAGAGCGGAATTGCGCCAAGGATATCGGGGTTGTGGAGGTCAACCGCCGATTGGGCAACAAGCCGCAAGAGAGGACGATGCGCTGAAGAATCGGACGAAGCGCCAACCAATGACGTGCCGGGCAACAGAATGTCAATTCGTGTTGTAATAATTGTCTAGATCGGAGTAGAGTTTTGTCTTGTGTGTGCAGGATTAACTATGATAACGATGAAGACATAAAGCGAAACAAAGTGCCGGAGTCAAGCACGAAGGATTTGTTGGGAGTTCGAGAGTTCGACGGAAGTCCGAAGGTTCGTCGGGAATGCTGCCGGAACTAGCCGAGAATGAGTAGGGAGCTTGCCGAAGGGTTTTTCGGAAGCTCGCCGGAAGGTTCGTTGGAAGTTCGCGGAGCTCACCGAGAAAGATCGGAGCTTGCCGAAGAAGCTCGTTGGAACTCGCCAAGATCAAATCGTGAAGTCTACGAGCTTGCCGGGAGTCCGCAGAATGGTTTCCGAGAGTTTATCGGAAGACCGCCGGAAGTTCGCCGAAAGCTCGCCGGAAGAAGTCTTGCCTTATGGACTTTGTAATAGCTTAGAAAATGTCTTTAAAATTGTAGTTAGCATGTTAATTAGGGCTAGGATTAGGTGTTAATCCTATGACCCAAGTAGGGGCCAATTCGGCCCAAGTTCGGACTGGTTTGGGCCAATTTTGGAGCCCAACCAGTGTGCTGAATTAGGGTAGGCGGTGGCACCGCCTACACTAGGCGGTGGCACCGCCCAGTGGCCGAGAGCTGGGCGGTGGCACCTCCTGGCTGGGCGGTTGCACCTCCCAGCACCCGAGAGCTGGGCGGTGGCACCGCCTGGGTGGGCGGTGGCACCTCCAGCATCGGGAACCTAAGAGAATTCAAATTTTTGGAGCCCAAATTTGAATCCTCTTGATGCCTATAAAGACCCCTCAAATCTCAGCTGAGACTATAACCTTTTGAGAAGTTAGAGATTGAGATAAAGCCTTAGCAAAGTCCTTAGCAAGTCTTGTTTTCAATAGTTTAAGTGTTCACCTCCCTCATTCTCTTTGAAAATCTGTAAGAGTGTGAACCACTTGTAAAAGGTTGTAAGAGGGGTGTAAGAAGGAGGTTGATCTTCGCCTAGTAAAGGAAGATCATTAGTAGATGCCGGTGGCCTCGACGGAAGAGGAATCGGAGGAGGGGATGTAAGTCACGATTGACCGAACCACTATAAACTACCGTCTTCTCTGGTTTACATCTATTTGTTGCTGCTTATCTTACTGCAAACTTTCATACTTACTTTATTACCTTTGCTGCACATCTTCATGAATACGCATTCAAGTTAAGCTTTCCGAGTTCGGTTTTTTATCGTGAGAAAGATTGTCAAAACCGACGTTTTAATCCGCTGCACTAATTCACCCCCCCCTCTTAGTGCCGCTCCGGTCCTAACAGGCATCGCCGGAGCTGGTGATGGAACCGCTTAAGGCTCAACCTCCCAAGTATTTTGGGCAATGGTACCGCCGATAATTAATGTTGCCAAGCGGTGGTGTCACCTTATCAAGCGGTGGTACCACTTTGTCAAGTAGTGGTACCACATTGTCAAGCGATGGTATCACTAGAGCTCAGTCTCCGAAACTCTATCAAGCAGTCGTATTGCTTAGATTGGGCAGTGGTACACCTAGTGTCAATCTACAGGCGGTGGTACCGTTAGTACCCCGAAAACCTAGGATGAGACACTTTTTGGCTCTATTCTTGAAGTCATTAGGCCTTGTCAATACCCCACTCTTTCCTGCATGAAAGAGCATGAAAAGTGTGAACAAAAGTCTTGAGATTTCGGTTTTAAAAGTGTTGAAAAAGTACTAAGTGTCCTCCTCCTTCTTTAGCTTTATGATCAATCTAAGAGAGGTGTGAGGCTTGTAAAAGGTTGTCTCCTAAACCTGTAAAAAGAAGAAAGAGTTGTAAGAGGGTAGTTGGTCTTTGCCCATTGAAGAAAGATCGATAGTGGATGCCGGTGGCCTCAACGGAGGAGGAATCGGGAGTGGACGTAGGTCACGACTATCGAACCACTATAAAATTCGTAGGTCACGACTATCGAACCACTATAAAATTACCGTGGCCTTCTCTTCTTTGCTATTTACTTACTTTGCGACTACATTACATCTTCATCACTCTCCTACGAGCATCTTTAAGTGTGAATCTCTTTCTGACATGGTTTTATCGTACGAATTGTTATGATCGACATAATTCTCCAAAAGTACTAATTCACCCCCCCTCTTAGTGCTAACTTGATCATAACAATTAGTATCAGAGCCAAGTTTTTCTCGTTTGGTTTAACACATAAGAGAAATGACTTTTTCCAACAATCATGAGGGTCTTTCTATCACTCATCCTCCTTTGTTCAATACGATGGACTACATATATCGGAAAACTAGAATGAGAATTTTCTTACTTTTTATGGATTTCGAATTATGGATTATTGTTAAAAGCAGTTTTGAGAAGTCTTCCAAACCAATGAACGAATAGAATGATTTAGAAAAGAAGACTTTCTCCTTGAATGCCAAAGCATTGAACACTTTATTTTGTGCTCTTGATAAAAATAAATTTAATCGGGTTTCTATATGTAAAACTGCATATTGGTGGGCGGCTAAGGGGGGGGGGGGGGGAGGGGTGAATTAGTGCAGCGATAAAAACGTTGGTTTTGAAAAACTTTTGTTCGATGAAAAACCGTATCAGAAAGATGTTAACCTAAAAGCATACAGACGCATAGCGAATAAGTAAATAAAGCAGTTTGCAATCAAAGTAAGGAGATTAAAGTAAATGCAAACCGAGTTTTATCGTGGTTCGATCATCGTGACCTACATCTACTCCTAATTCCTCTTCCATCAAGGTCATCGACATCCACTAATGGTCTTCCTTAAATGGGCGAAGACCAGCTACCCTTACAACTCTATTCTCCTTTTGACAGGCTTAGGAGAGAATCTTTATACCCCCCACTTACTCATCTCTTAAACATAAATTAACACTTAGATTAGAGGAGGAGAACTCTCACAAGATTACAATAGAATTTTCTCTTGTTTTTGTTTTCAATTCTTGTGTTATCTGAGCAAGGATGAGAGAGGTATTTATAAGCCCTAAATAGATTCAAATTTGGAGCCTAAAAGTGTCTCATCCTCGATTTTTGGGGTACTAGTGGTACCATCGCCTGTGTTGGGCGGTACTATCGCCTGCACCATTGACACTGTGTAGTACCACCGCCCAGTCTGACGGTACTATCGCCTAACATAGTTTGGGAGACTGTGTCTGAGTGGTACCATCGCTAGACTGGCAGTACCACAACTTGACTATGTCTTGGAGACTAAGCCAACGGCGGTGCCACAGCTTGACCCAACTTTTGAGTCATTGAATGGGCATTTCTCTTGGCCCAAAACAACCCCAATTTGGGCCCAGTTGGCCCATAATTGAGTTGGTTTAATTACATTCTAAACCAACCCAATTACGACCTAAACTAACTCGATCTAGACAAATTATTACAAAGCACAAATCATCTGTTGTCTGGCATATCATTAGTTCTTTCGACGCTTCGTTCGATCCTTCGGCACATAGTCATCTCCTTTAGCGTATTACCCCATCGACATGTTGACACTTGCAACTTTCGATCTCCTTGGCACAATATTCGATCGTTTGGCCCGATGCCCGAATTTACGACATGAAGCTTTCTACTAACACATCAACCAATCCTCCGGTCCAACGTCCAATCTTCTGACATGTTCAACTCCGGCCCAACATCTAATTCCTCCTGCTTTAATCAATTTGCCTCTCCTTGATCGAACCTAGTCCTACGTCGCTCAAAACGTAGATTAGATCATAATATTATCAATTGATTTCATCATCAAAATCTGAGATTCAACAATCTCCTCCTTTTTGATGATGACAACCAATTGATGATGAAGTTAACCTTAACTCCCCCTATCAATATGCATAATTGAAATGAACCTCGAATTCAAGTCAAAACAAATTTAATTATGAATATTTCATTATTGTATGCATCATTATCATAAGTTGAAGTATTGTACGCATAATACCAAGTCATCATATATATTTTTAAAATATAAAATCATCATTACATGCATAATTCCAAATCATCATACATAATTTCAAATCATCATTTTAGGCATAATATGCATGATTATCATTATACCTTCTCTCCCTTTGTCATTAACAAAAAAAAGAAGTGCAACTATTAAGATTTAGAGATATGCAAGCTTAATAATTTAACAAATTTTTCATCACTTTAAAACATGGAAGCTAGTGAGTTCTTTCTTCTTTTTTGAGAAGTGTAAGCTAGCAAATTTTTTACTTTCTTTGCAATGTTTGAGCTAGCAATTTTTGCTTCCTTTGTAATGCGCAAGCTGAAAAATTTTACATCATTTTACAATATGTAAGCTAGCAAATTTTACATCATTTTAGAACATACAAGCTAGTAAATTTCACATCATTTTAGAATATGCAAGTAAGTGAGTTCTTTCTTCTCTTTTGATAAGTGCAAGCTAGCAATTTTTGCTCCATTTGCAATGTTTGAGCTAGCAATTTTTGTTTCCTTTACAATGCGTAAGCTAGCAATTTTTTAGAATGTGAAGTTTAGTAAAGTTTTTGTTTCTCTTGAAATAACAACTTTTTGCTTCTTTTTATAATGTGCAAGCTAGCACATTTTTTACTAATTTTTGTGATGTGCAAGTTCGCAAGACTTTCTCTTTTGAGATGTGTAAGCTTATAAGTTTTTTCTTTCTTTGTAAGCTAGCAATTTGTTTTTCTTGAGATAGCAAGATAACAATTTTCTCTCCTTCTTTATTATTGTCAAAAGGAAGGGAAGGATACAATAATATAAAATATTTTAATCATTACAAGGTATATAAGCCATAAATACAAAGGAATCATATCATGAAAGATATAATATCAAAGATCATAAAGGATTAAGTCATGAATACCAAAAGACATGATTTATTTTGACAAATCTCCCTTTTAGTAAATAACAAAAAGAAACCTTAGAAGATTAAAGATCTTGATTAAAAAAAAATCTTAAGTATTGAATATCGAGAATTCAAGATCATAATATAAATAAAGACATTCGTATAGTAAAAAGAGTCATGAGAGAACACATAAAGGATCTTGATTCATGTATAATATATTTCAATTCATTATACATCATAAAAATTATAATTTAAAAAAATCATGATTCATTTAGAAAATTCTCCTATTTAGTAAACGATAAGAAGAAACATAGCAATGATACCAATCACGATTCATTTGGATTGTAGATAGCAAAAATAAACATAGAGGATAAAAGATCTCGATTCATATCGAATAAATCTCAAGTTATAAATATTGAGAAATCTAGATAAAAATCATGATTAGATGAAACTCATCCAAATTCAAATCATTAAATCATCAAAATCGCTTTCAAGAGATTCAAAATGACGTAAATAGATTTTTTAATTTCTTATTAAAAAATCGATAAGATAGATATAGAGAAAATTTTAAAATACATTCCCTTTTAGTTGTTTCAATTCATGTGATTGATTTCATACAAGCATGTCCTTGTTTTTTATGCCAAATCAAAACATGCATCATCATTTAAAACCGAAAGAGCAAGATTTATCACAAAAATTATCAAGATCAAAAGTGTAACACATAATTCCAAAAAATAAGATTTCAAATCATCATTACATCAAATTCTCATGCATAGTATGATTTCATTAAACATAAAACATGGTACCAAAACTTTTAATATTTTTATTACATCATTATGTATCATTAAATTATCAAGCATGATTTTATCAAGCTTGTATCATTTTTCAATCAAAATTATTTTGTTTGTTGTAGTAATGCATTTTTCTTTTTAAGTGAATCTAACTCTTCATGTTTAGTGCTAGGAGTTAACATGCAATTGTCATGCTCAAATTTTTA
>LVTN01000954.1:13305-45254 GCA_001649415.1 Musa itinerans | reverse complement strand
TATATATATATATATATATATATACTAACTAATTTAAAAATAACTCATGAAAAGCATCGAGTCATTTCAAAATAAGGTAAAGGAGATTCATTTGATTTGTTTACCTTATTGTCGAGAGTCATCAAAGCGAAATTTGTCACTTCGTCTTCATCGATTTGCTCCTCGTCTTCGGATGTACTCGTTTTATCCCAAGTCACCTTAAGTGCTTTATTGTTCTTTGATAGCTTTTTCTTTTTAATTTTATTTTTATTCTTAGTTTCATGTTTTATAAATTTTATAAATTTACTTGTGAGGAGTTTTATGTCATAATCACTTGAGCTTTCGCTCGAGTGGTCTTCTTTTGTTCTATGTGCAAAATCATTTTTATTCTTTGGAAGGTTGTTCTCAAGTTCTTCATATGCATTGCATATCATTTCGTAGGTCATCAAAAACCCGATAAGTTATTCGAGTGAAAAGTTGTTCAAGTCTTTGGCTTCTTGAATTGCAAATACTTTAGGATCCCAACTCTTTGGAAGGGATCTTAATATCTTGTTAATAAGTTCAAAATTATAAAAACTTTTACCAAGTACGTTTAGACCATTGACGACATCCATAAACCGGGTGTATATGTCTCCAGTGATTTCACTTGGTTTCATATGAAATAACTCAAAATCATACATCAAAATATTTATCTTAGAATATTTAACTCTACTAGTGCCTTTGTGTGTGTAATTTCAAGAGTGTGCTAAATATCGTGCGTAGTTTCGCAAATAGAAACCCGATTGAATTTATTTTTATCCAAGGCATAAAACAAAGCATTCATAGCTTAGGCATTCAAAGAGAAAGTCTTCTTCTCTAAATCATTCCATTCGTTCATTGGAAGAGAAGACTTTTGAAATCCGTTTTCAATGATATTCCATAAATCGAGGTTCAATGAAAGCAAGAAAACTCTCATCCGAGTTTTCCAATAAGTGTAGTCCGTCCCATTGAACATAGGAGGACGAATGATAGAGTGACCCTCTTGAAAGCTGAAAAGTGCTATTTCTCTTTGGTGTTAAACCAAACGAGAAAAAACATGGCTCTGATACCAACTGTTAAGATTGAGTCGGCACTAGAAGGGTGAATTAGTGCAGCGATAAAAACATCGACATCGGTTTTGAAAAACTTTTATTCCATGAAAAACCATATCGGAAAGATGTTAACTTGAAAGTGTATAGAAGCATAGTGAATAAGTAAATAAAATAGTTTTCAATGAAAGTAAAGAGCTTAAAGTAAATGCAAACGAAGTTTTATCATGGTTCGATCGTCGTGACCTACATCAACTCCCGATTCCTCTTCCGTCGAGGCCATTGGCATCCACTAACGGTCTTCCTTCAATGGGCGAAGACCAACTACCATTTCAACTCTATTCTCCTTTTGATAGGCTCAAGAGAGAACCTTTACACCCCCTAGTTACTCATCTCTTGAACAGAAATTAACACTTAGACTATAGGAGGAGAACTCTCATAAGATTATAATAGAATTTTACCTTTTTTTTTTAAGTTCTTGTGTTATCTAAGGATGATAGGGGTATTTATAGGCCCTAAATGGATTCAAACTTGGAGCCTAAAAGTATCTCATGCTTAGTTTTCGGGGTACTAGTGATACCATATCCTGTACTAGGTAGTACTACCTCCTATAGCATTGACATTGCGCGGTACCACCACCTAGTCTAGAGGTACCACCACTTGACATAGTTTGGGAGACTATGTTTGGGCAGTACCACCGCCTAGACTAGTGGTACCATCGCCTGACACTAGGCGGTACCACTGCCCAATCTGATGGTACCACCACCTATTACAGTTTTGGAGACTATCTCGGAGACTGAGCCACTAGTAGAGCCATCGCCTGACCCAACTTTTGGGTCACTGAATAGGCCTTTCTCTTAGCCTAAAACAGCCCCAATTTGGGCCCAATTGATCCTTAATTGAATTGGCTTAATTACATTCTAAACCAACATAATTACGACCTAAACTAACTCAATCAAAATAAATTATTACAAAGCACGAATCATCTGTTGTCCGGCATATCCTTGGTTCTTCCAACGCTTTATCCGATCCTTCAACGCATCGTCTTCTCCTTCCGCGTATTGCCTAATCGGTATGTTGACACCCGCAAATTTCGATCTCCTTGGCGTAATGTTCGATCCTTTAGCCCAATACCCGAATTCACGACACGAAGCCTTCTGTCGACACGTCTACCGATCATTTGACCTGACGTTCAATCTTCTGACATATTCAACTCCAGCCCACAATTTGATTCCTCCTGTTTTAATCAATTTTCCTCTCCTTAATTGAACCTAGTCCTACATCACTTAAAACACAAATTAGATCATAATATTATCAATTAGTTTCCTCATCAAAATATAAGATTCAACAAGATTTAGCACATACTCAAAGTCACACACAAAGTCATAAGTAGGGTTAAATAGTCAAAAATTAATCTTTTGGTTTATAGCTATGAGTTGTTTCGTATGAAACCAAGCGAGACCATTTGAGACATGTACACTTGTTTTATGGATGTCGTCAATAGTCTAAAAGTACTTGGTAAATTTTTTTCTAATTTTGAACTTGTTAGCAAGATATTAAGATATCTTCCAAAAAGTTAGGATCATAAAGTAATGGCAATATAGGAAACCAAGGACCTAAATAACTTTCCACTTAAAGAACTTATTAGGTCCTTGATGACTTATGAAATGACGTGTATAGCTCATGATGAACTTAAGAACAACCTTCCAAAGACCAGGAAGGACATGACACTTAGAATCAAAGAAGGCCACTTGGGTGAAAACTCAAGTGATGATGATGATGACGACTTGGCACTTCTTACAAGAAGATTTAAAATGTTCTTAAAAAGGAACAAAATAAAACAAGACACTAAGAACAAAAGTGAACTAAAAAAAGACCAAATAATTTGCTTTGAATGCAAGAAGCCGGGGCACTTCAAAAATGAATATCCTTAAGTAAAAAAGAAGCAACCAAAGCAAAAGAAGACGCTCAAGGCAACTTGGGATGATTCGAGTGCATCCAAAGATGAGGAGCCAATCAACAAAGATGAAGTTGTAAATTACGCTCTAATGATGCTCAATGACGAGGTAAGTGACTCAATCGAATCTCATTCAACTTATGATGATTTACTTATATATATATATATATATATATACTAACTAATTTAAAAATAACTCATGAAAAGCATCGAGTCATTTCAAAATAAGGTAAAGGAGATTCATTTGATTTGTTTACCTTATTGTCGAGAGTCATCAAAGCGAAATTTGTCACTTCGTCTTCATCGATTTGCTCCTCGTCTTCGGATGTACTCGTTTTATCCCAAGTCACCTTAAGTGCTTTATTGTTCTTTGATAGCTTTTTCTTTTTAATTTTATTTTTATTCTTAGTTTCATGTTTTATAAATTTTATAAATTTACTTGTGAGGAGTTTTATGTCATAATCACTTGAGCTTTCGCTCGAGTGGTCTTCTTTTGTTCTATGTGCAAAATCATTTTTATTCTTTGGAAGGTTGTTCTCAAGTTCTTCATATGCATTGCATATCATTTCGTAGGTCATCAAAAACCCGATAAGTTATTCGAGTGAAAAGTTGTTCAAGTCTTTGGCTTCTTGAATTGCAAATACTTTAGGATCCCAACTCTTTGGAAGGGATCTTAATATCTTGTTAATAAGTTCAAAATTATAAAAACTTTTACCAAGTACGTTTAGACCATTGACGACATCCATAAACCGGGTGTATATGTCTCCAGTGATTTCACTTGGTTTCATATGAAATAACTCAAAATCATACATCAAAATATTTATCTTAGAATATTTAACTCTACTAGTGCCTTTGTGTGTGTAATTTCAAGAGTGTGCTAAATATCGTGCGTAGTTTCGCAAATAGAAACCCGATTGAATTTATTTTTATCCAAGGCATAAAACAAAGCATTCATAGCTTAGGCATTCAAAGAGAAAGTCTTCTTCTCTAAATCATTCCATTCGTTCATTGGAAGAGAAGACTTTTGAAATCCGTTTTCAATGATATTCCATAAATCGAGGTTCAATGAAAGCAAGAAAACTCTCATCCGAGTTTTCCAATAAGTGTAGTCCGTCCCATTGAACATAGGAGGACGAATGATAGAGTGACCCTCTTGAAAGCTGAAAAGTGCTATTTCTCTTTGGTGTTAAACCAAACGAGAAAAAACATGGCTCTGATACCAACTGTTAAGATTGAGTCGGCACTAGAAGGGTGAATTAGTGCAGCGATAAAAACATCGACATCGGTTTTGAAAAACTTTTATTCCATGAAAAACCATATCGGAAAGATGTTAACTTGAAAGTGTATAGAAGCATAGTGAATAAGTAAATAAAATAGTTTTCAATGAAAGTAAAGAGCTTAAAGTAAATGCAAACGAAGTTTTATCATGGTTCGATCGTCGTGACCTACATCAACTCCCGATTCCTCTTCCGTCGAGGCCATTGGCATCCATAAGATTATAATAGAATTTTACCTTTTTTTTTTAAGTTCTTGTGTTATCTAAGGATGATAGGGGTATTTATAGGCCCTAAATGGATTCAAACTTGGAGCCTAAAAGTATCTCATGCTTAGTTTTCGGGGTACTAGTGATACCATATCCTGTACTAGGGGAGAACTCTCATAAGATTATAATAGAATTTTACCTTTTTTTTTTAAGTTCTTGTGTTATCTAAGGATGATAGGGGTATTTATAGGCCCTAAATGGATTCAAACTTGGAGCCTAAAAGTATCTCATGCTTAGTTTTCGGGGTACTAGTGATACCATATCCTGTACTAGGTAGTACTACCTCCTATAGCATTGACATTGCGCGGTACCACCACCTAGTCTAGAGGTACCACCACTTGACATAGTTTGGGAGACTATGTTTGGGCAGTACCACCGCCTAGACTAGTGGTACCATCGCCTGACACTAGGCGGTACCACTGCCCAATCTGATGGTACCACCACCTATTACAGTTTTGGAGACTATCTCGGAGACTGAGCCACTAGTAGAGCCATCGCCTGACCCAACTTTTGGGTCACTGAATAGGCCTTTCTCTTAGCCTAAAACAGCCCCAATTTGGGCCCAATTGATCCTTAATTGAATTGGCTTAATTACATTCTAAACCAACATAATTACGACCTAAACTAACTCAATCAAAATAAATTATTACAAAGCACGAATCATCTGTTGTCCGGCATATCCTTGGTTCTTCCAACGCTTTATCCGATCCTTCAACGCATCGTCTTCTCCTTCCGCGTATTGCCTAATCGGTATGTTGACACCCGCAAATTTCGATCTCCTTGGCGTAATATTCGATCCTTTAGCCCAATACCCGAATTCACGACACGAAGCCTTCTGTCGACACGTCTACCGATCATTTGACCTGACGTTCAATCTTCTGACATATTCAACTCCAGCCCACAATTTGATTCCTCCTGTTTTAATCAATTTTCCTCTCCTTAATTGAACCTAGTCCTACATCACTTAAAACACAAATTAGATCATAATATTATCAATTAGTTTCCTCATCAAAATATAAGATTCAACAAGATTTAGCACATACTCAAAGTCACACACAAAGTCATAAGTAGGGTTAAATAGTCAAAAATTAATCTTTTGGTTTATAGCTATGAGTTGTTTCGTATGAAACCAAGCGAGACCATTTGAGACATGTACACTTGTTTTATGGATGTCGTCAATAGTCTAAAAGTACTTGGTAAATTTTTTTCTAATTTTGAACTTGTTAGCAAGATATTAAGATATCTTCCAAAAAGTTAGGATCATAAAGTAATGGCAATATAGGAAACCAAGGACCTAAATAACTTTCCACTTAAAGAACTTATTAGGTCCTTGATGACTTATGAAATGACGTGTATAGCTCATGATGAACTTAAGAACAACCTTCCAAAGACCAGGAAGGACATGACACTTAGAATCAAAGAAGGCCACTTGGGTGAAAACTCAAGTGATGATGATGATGACGACTTGGCACTTCTTACAAGAAGATTTAAAATGTTCTTAAAAAGGAACAAAATAAAACAAGACACTAAGAACAAAAGTGAACTAAAAAAAGACCAAATAATTTGCTTTGAATGCAAGAAGCCGGGGCACTTCAAAAATGAATATCCTTAAGTAAAAAAGAAGCAACCAAAGCAAAAGAAGACGCTCAAGGCAACTTGGGATGATTCGAGTGCATCCAAAGATGAGGAGCCAATCAACAAAGATGAAGTTGTAAATTACGCTCTAATGATGCTCAATGACGAGGTAAGTGACTCAATCGAATCTCATTCAACTTATGATGATTTACTTATTGCTTTTAATGACCTATATGATGAATGTAAGTTAGTTGGTAAAAAATATAAGTTGTTAAAAAAAGAGCATGCTTCTCTTGTTAGTAAATTTATAGATTAAAAAATGAGCATGATGGTAGCAAGTTAGCTACTTGCACTAAGAGTGAAGAAATAGATTCACTTAAGAAAGAAAATATTTTACTACAAAAAATATTAGAAAATTTTAAAATAGGTAATAAATCTCTAAACATGATCCTTGCCAATAAGGGTCATGTTCATAGAAAGGAAGGAATTGGCTTCATGTGTAACACTCAACAAAAGTCAATTATCTTCATTAAAGGACCTACATTACATGTCCCACCTAGAGAAAAATATATTTTTTATGAAAAATATAATCATTTTGCTCACAAATGTCCATTTAAAAGGTATAGTTCACCCAAATTAGTTTAGATTCCTAAAGGAACCATAAACCACTCAATGATAGGTAGATCTATTTATGAAAGACCCAAAGTCAAATGGGTACCTAAAGGAAAACTCCCTTTTTTATAGATATGTTTACAATCACAAGCTAGGAGCAAGAGATGGTACCTTGATAGTGGATGCTAAGGCACATGATCGGAGATCCAACATATCTCTCTAAGCTCACTACCCAAGATGAAGAGTAAGTCACATTCGGAGACAACAACAAAGGAAAAATTATTGGCAAAGAAACCATAGGTAACAAGTCAAACATTTTAATTGAAGATATGTTATTAGTAGATGATTTAAAACATAATCTACTAAGCATTAGTAAATTATGTGATAAAGGATATATCATCAAATTTAAATCTAATGCTTGTATAATTAAAATATCACACAAAAATAGATCTATGATTGTCTTAAAAAATAATAATATGTATACTATTGATATTGATGATTTTCACAATGAAACGTATTTTTCGGCTTTAGACAATGATGCAGGACTTTGGCATAGGAAATTAGGTCATGCTAATATGAAACTAATCTCTTAAATTTTAACTAAAGAACTTGTAAGAGGAATACCTAGCATCAAGTTTGGTAAAGACAAAGTTTGTAATACATGTCAATTAGGAAAATAAATAAAAAATAGTTTCAAATCAAAAAATCAAATAAGCACATCTAAACCACTATAATTGATCCATATGGATTTATTTGGACCAATTGATATGACAAGCATAGGAGGTAGTAAATATGCCTTTGTAATTATTGATGATTCTAGTAGATACACTTGGACATACTTCTTGGTACACAAAAGTGATTATTTCAAATGTTTTTCAAAATTTTATAAATTAGCTCAAAATGAAAATGGTTTTATGATTGCTTCTATTCGAAGTGATCATGGTGGTGAATTTCAAAACTATGATTTTAAAAACTTTTATGATTTATATAGTTATAACCACAACTTCTCTACTCCAAGAAATCCTCAACAAAATGGAGTTGTTAAGAGAAAAAATAGGAGTTTATAAGAAATGACAAGAATCATGTTTAATGAACATAGTCTACCTAAATATTTTTGGGCCGAAGTTGTTAACACGACATACTATGTTATGAACATGGTTCTTGTAAGACCATTACTTTCCAAAACTCCCTATGAATTGTGGAACAACAAAAGACCTAATATTTCATATTTTAAATTTTTCGATCATAAATATTTTATTTTAAATGATAAAGATGCATTGGAAAATTTTAATGCAAAATTTGATGAAGGCGTTTTTCTTGGTTATTCCTCTATATCTAAAGTTTTTTATATCTTTAATAAAAGAATTTTGGTTATAGAGGAGTCTATTCATGTTATTTTTAATGAGCTTTCCGAATTAAAAATAATAATTTTGGTGATGACTTTAATTTTGATGCTTTAAATTTGAATGAAAACTCTCCTCCCACAAGCAACTTGGATGCATCTTCTTCTAAAGAATCCTTACCTAAGGATTGGAGATATGTAGATGCTCATCCTAAGGAGCTAATTATTGAAAATACATCAAAAGGTGTTCAAACTCGTTCTTCTTTTAAAATTTTTTATGCATATGCAATCTATTTATTTCAAATTGAACCAAAATACATTGACGAAACCCTAAAAGATGATTCATGGGTTATTGCAATGCAAAAAGAGTTAAATCAATTTAAGAGAAATGAGGTGTGGAAGCTTGTTCCTAGACCTAGTGACCATTTAGTAATTGGTACTAAATGAGTCTTTAAAAACAAGCAAAATGAACTTAGTATCATGGTAGAAACAAGGCTAGATTAATGGCCAAATATTTCAACGAAGAAGAATGTATCAATTATGAAGAAATCTTTGCTTTTTTGGCTAGACATGAAGCTACAAAGATTCTCTTTACCTATACTAGTTGTAATAATTTTAAGTTATTTTAAATAGATGTTAAAAGTACTTTTATTAATGGTTTTATTTTCGAAGAAGTTTATGTTGAACAACCACTTAGATTTGAAAATATCATTTTTCTAAATCATATTTTTAAGTTTTCTAAGGCTCTCTATGGTTTGAAATAAGCCCCAAGGGCTTGATATGAGAGTCTTAGTTCCTTTTCTAATTAAGAATAATTTTATGAAAAGTAAGGTCGATACTACATTGTTTATTAAATATTTAAAAATAATTTTCTTATTATTTAAATTTATATTGATGATATCATTTTCAGATCTTCAAATGAGTCTTTATATAAATCTTTTACTAGTAGTATGAGCCATGAATTTGAAATGAGTTTAATGGGGGAATTAACTTTTTTCTTAGAATTACAAATTAAGTAACTTAGTGATGGAACCTTTGTGAGTCAAACTAAGTATGCTTTAGATCTATTAAAACGATTTAATATAGATAGTGCTAAGGCTATTAATACACCAATGAGCACTTCTACAAAGTTAGATATGGACTATGATGAATAAAATTTTGATCAAAAGACTTATAGGGGTATGATAGGTAGTTTACTATACCTCATAGCAACTAGACTTGATATTATGTTTAGTGTTAAACTATGTACTAGATTTCAATTTAATCCCAAACAATCTCACTTAAAAGCTGTTAAGAGGATTTTCATATATATAAAAGGAACTCATAATCTAGGATTATCGTATCCAAAATCAAAAAATTTTGAATTAATTACTTATGTTGATGCCGATTTTGGTGGATGTAGAATAGATAGAAAATCTACATATAGAACATGTCAACTCTTAGGTCATTCACTTGTTTCTTGATCTTCTAAGAAATAAAATTTGGTTGCATTCTCTACAACCGAGGCTGAGTATGTAGAAACAAGTGCATGTTGTGTACAAGTTATTTGGATGAAAAATATTTTAAAAGATTATAAAATTTATTTAAAAAATATCCCTATAAAATGTGATAATACTAGTCCAATATATTTAACAGAAAATCTCATTCAACACTCTAGAACTAAACATACTGATATTAGATATCATTTTATAAGAGATCATGTTAATAACCATGATGTATCTCTATAATTTATTGATACAAAACATTAATTAGTTGATATTTTAATGAAACCATTGAATGAGGAACAATTTGATTTTATTATAAGAGAATTAGGTATGTTAAATCTTTTTGATGCATGAGTTTCTCTTTTATATTTTCTAGATTTCTTGACTTTTGAAAATTGAGTTTTCGTTTTCGAGATTGTTTATTATCATTCATTCTCTTTACAATTCACAAAAGAAGAGATCTGATTCATAGATCATTGGTATATTTGATCTTTTATGAGCTGATCATTTCCATATGAATCTTTCCTCTTTTTATTTATGAAAGTATATCTTCAATTCATTGAATGACTTGATATGATATTTATGCAAATGAGTGTTTGCACCATGTAATGATTGTGATCTTACTTGTCTCAAAAGAAAAGGAAGTAAGAGTACTTGCTTGCTACATCTCAAAAGAAAAGCAAAAATGCTTTGTAAAAGGAAACCAACAGCGATAACTTGAGCAAAAAGTAGTGCACCAATGATGGCACTATTGGACTAGCGGTAGCACCATCAGTATGCACTGCTTATAGGTGGTAGCACCGCCTAACTAGCGGTACCACCGCCCTCAACCCTGCCCTATAAAAACCATAGTTAGGGCCGATGGTAGAACTACCCCCAACCCTCTCTATACCCCTCTAAACTGCTCCACACCCCTCATTCCTCTTACTCCTCCTCTGGAAACTCAAGAAAACTACTATCCTTTATAAAGCTAAGGATCAATTTCAAACCCCCATTTGGTGATTACAAGAAGTTTAAACTATAAAGGTAATTCTTAAACTCAATTGTTTCTCTTATTCTCCATTTATTACTTGTTTTTGCCTCTTATTATTTGTAACATATGTAGTCCCCATGGAATCCAGAAGATCCTCAAGGGATAAAGGAAAGAGGAGATTAGATGAAACATTTGATTTTTCTCAACATGCCCTTAAATTTTCAAACTTTTAGTCTAAACATATACATAAGGGAAAATATGTAGATCTAGAAGAATCGAGTGATTTAGAACCAATTCAATGACTCCAATTCTTCAAATAAATGAACCCATTTATCATATACTTGTTCGGTTGTTTTGCAATAACTTACATGTGAATGAACATGATAGGGTGTCTACTTATCTCTTAGGGCATCTCATACCTATTATGAATAGCATAAT
Source organism: Musa itinerans (assembly GCA_001649415.1). Classification (NCBI taxonomy): domain Eukaryota; kingdom Viridiplantae; phylum Streptophyta; class Magnoliopsida; order Zingiberales; family Musaceae; genus Musa; species Musa itinerans. The sequence goes on along the minus strand of LVTN01000954.1, from coordinate 34,284 downwards.
TTGCAACCTAATAGGAATTCATGAGAAAAGAAGGTATTGCTATTTTAGATGACAATGAGACATAGAATCGGTTGGTATGACATATTCTGAGGCTATTGGTATTATTTTTTGTAATCCAAATTTGTCTATCGTTCCAGAAGTTATGAACATTTACTACCTTTCAATATAAAATTACTTCATCACATCATAATAAGTATTCTACTTCCAAAACAACACCATCATGATAAAGTTAGTCAAATGAAATTAGGAAGAATGTATTGGATTATGGTAGAACATGATAAATATTTTGGATATCTAATACGATAAAACATGATTGAACTGTCAACAAAAGATATGATACATCAATATAGTGGCTTGATTAATAGACTAATGCATGTACATGATATAGTCATTCCACTAGACGAAAAAACTTTAAAATTAGATAGATTTAATGTCATTAATAGAAACTTATTAAGAAGATTAAGATATATAGTAAGAAATGATGTTTAGACTAGATTACCTAGGAGGACTAATCCTCTCCCATCTAAACCAGAACCAGAAACACCTATATATAGGGAAAGTCAATCTCCTCTTACTAGTCCCTTTGAAGCAGCACCTCCAACAAAGCCAACATCCTCCACATTTGCCGATTCCATAGTGACTCGACTAGATCAAATTGAACTACGTCAAGATCAAATCTTAACAGAGATACAACAAATTCATTGTTAACTTAATACTTTGATTAGGTATTTCGATTTACCACCACTTGAATAGCTTATGTATGTCTTCTTTTTATTAATGACAAAGGGGGAGAAGTCGATAGATTCCTTCATGTACTCTTTAATGTTATCATGTATGATATTTTGCACACTTTGATATGATGCAATGCATGAAGTGATGAATGCTTTAGTATCATGTATGTTATGGCCAAAGTACTATTGATTTAGTTTTAGTATCATGTATGAAGTGATGAGTTGTAATGTTTTGAAATTGTGCATGTTACATTTTGATAATTTGAAACTATGATGATGCACAATGTATGAAATTTTGATATGATATATTACATTTGATCACTATGATGGAAATAGTTTACTTAAATTCAAAGGTTATGATTCCTTTTGAATACAAGTTTGCCTTATCTCAATATGACATATAGATGGGGGGAGTTAAGGTTAACTCCGTCATCAATTAGTTGTCATCATCAAAAAGGGAAAGATTATTGAATCTCGAATTTTGATGATGAAATCAATTGATGAATTAATGATCTAATCCATGTGTTGAGATAAGTGATGCAGGACTAATTACGATTGTGAAAAATGCAAAACAATTAAAGAAGAATCGAATGTTGAGCCGGAGTCAAGTTCGGGCATTGGGCTGGAAGAATCAGGGGATACATCGAAGGTTTGAATGATGTATCGAAAACTCGTCAAGCATTCATTGGGGGTTCGCCGAAAGCTCATTGGAAGATCACCGGGAGTGCGCTAAAAGTTTCGTCGAGAGTTCGGATGAACAATTAACATGTCGGACAACTAGGATTGATTGCAATGTAATTGTCTAGCCTTAATTATCGTAGTTAGGGTTTCAATTCGAGTTAGTTTTGGGAAAATTTTCACTAACTCAATTAGGGGTCAATTGGGCCCTGATCAAGGCTGAATTGGGTTGATTGGATGGCCCATTCAGTAACTTGAAGCCATGTCAAGCGGTGGCACCATCGGAGCTGGCGGTGGCACCGCCGGAGCTGGCGGTGGAACCGCTTGAGGCTCGACCTCCCAGGTGGTTTGGGCGGTGGTACCGCCTAGTGTCAATCTACAGGCGGTGGTACCGTCCAGTATTGGTAGTGGTACCATCAGTACCTTGGAAACTTGATATAAGATACTTTTTTACTCCATTTTTTAAGACATTAGAGCCTATAAATACCTCACTCTTTCCTGTATGAAAAAGCAAGAATAGTGTGAACAAAAGTCTTGAGATTTTGATTGTAAAAGTATTGAAAAAGTACTAAGTATCCTCCTTCTTGTGCTTTGTAATCAATCTAAGAGAGGTGTGAGACTTGTAAAAGGTTATCTTTTAAACCTGTAAAATGGAGAAAGAGTTGTAAGATAGTAATTGGTCTTCGCCCATTGAAGGAAGACTAATAGTGGACACTGGTGGCCTTAACAGAGGAGGAATCGAGAGTGGACGTATATCACGATAACCGAACTATTATAAAATTGGTGTGCAATCTCTTCTTTGTTATTTACTTACTTTACGACTACATTACATCTTCATCACTATCCTACGAACATCTTTAAGCGTGAACCTCTTTCCGATATGGTTTTATCGTATAAATTATTACGATCGATGTAATTCTCCAAAAGCACTAATTCACTCCCCTCTTAGTATCGACTTGATCCTAACAATTAATACATTAGTATAGAATTTGATCAATTCAAAGAGAGTCAATTACTATATGTTTCTCTAGTATTCTAGTATTATGAGTTTATGTAGAATTTTGGTCAATACATTACTATAAGTTTTTCCTCCTACATAATTGGTATTATACATTATGAGTGATTATTTTATGTTTATCCTTTTTCCTTTCAGATTAGTCTTGTCCGTAGTGGATGAAGTGCAAAGTAGTGAATGACATCTAAATCATAAATGATAAAATATGTCTTGAATGATATATATGGTTGTATTGTCAACTCTTAAATTAAAAATAAGATCCCTTTTAGATCTGCTTTTCTTTATTGTCTAAAACTATAATGACCTCTTCACATGTAAATTTTGTTCGAACTACATGTACACGTTCTCTTTTTTACATATAAGCCTCATATTTAAATAAATCATTTGGGTTTTGTACCTTACAGTGTATGTACTATGTTTTAGCTTCCATGTAAGTCTATGATTGCAACATTAGCTGTAATAACCTTGATCACTAGAATCATCATTATTTTTTATACCTTGATACGGTAATAATTTATGAACTATAGTACAGCTACTATGCCCAAATGTGCTCATTAATATAGCATACCATGATGAGAAAATTGAAAGCTAACGAAGGTAGTTTAATTCTTCTTATTACTCATCTGATATGACAGTTAAAGGAGTTTGACGAGGAAATAATACTCCCTAAATTGCACTAAAAGGAAAAATATATTGTAGAAAACTTATATTAAGAATTTTATTCAAAAGGTTCTAGCCTCGACTAATCTAATTCTAAGTAGTTGTCTAGTAAGTAAGTTTTCTATTTGGTTTTCTATCTTTTATTGATAGAAGATTATGATAGAGATAGAACAACATCCTTGTTTCCTTATATTCTTAATCAATAATAAATTTGAGGATCAATCATAGATTTAAAGAGCTGATCTGATTACATAATTTGAGTGCATGATTGAGAAATCTCTCTTCAACAAAATCAATATAAATACTTATCTCCTCCATAAATAAAATTAATTATTTTCACAATCTATTTCTCAATTCAATATTCATTACGATGATTATTTTGAAGTGGTTGGACAAAGAAATTATCTAGTTTGTCTATGCTCTGCTGTATAAAAACTGTTAGGAGGGAACATAGTTGCTGTTTTGAGAGTTATCGTGCAGACTTCTGAACCAAATTGACATTTTATTGCTGCTTCATATTATTATGTTCGAGATCAAAGTGTGACATAAAATTGAAAAAGGAATCGATGTCAAAAAGGAAGGATCTACATATAATAAGTTTGGTTACACTATAGACTGATCATTAACTTGAGTGCTTAACTTGAGTGCTTGAGTGCTTGAGTGATAAACTACTATGGTGTTTTGCTGCTTGCATCACTTCTTCGATACCAAAATCACATAAATCTCCATTTTGGTCTTAATATCATGTAAAAATTGATCGTGCATTATTCTTTATTGAAGTTTCACAACATTATTGTTATGTGTTAGTCATGCTATTCTGTTCTTGTTGGCATATATGATTTTGACACTCCAATGTCATAGGCTACTTGCATGCTATGACAAAGTTGTTTCGATCCTTTTTTTTTTTTTTTTTATCTTGGTTAAATGCACCTAATTCAAGTTCAATATATTACTCATTTTCATTTTTGATAATGGATACAATGCTTATCTTTTGTACACTCCTAACTTAGTGAGTCTTTACACTCTGCATTTTTCTATCATATGTCATGATGTTCTTCTGGTATTCTTTGCGAAACCTTCTTACATGTATTCAGTTATTCAAGAAAACTTAAAAGGTGCATGTTTTCTTATCTTAAGTTTCTGAGCACAATGTTTCATAGATTTAAGTTTCTCTAAAAAAATTTATGTTGTGTAATATTTATAATCTCTTTATCTAAAACAAAGTAACGTTGATAATTGACAAGACTATAATGGGTCAAAAGGGATATGTTAAACTTATAATGGGTCTTTCAACAGTAGAATTTAACATTTGTGATAGAAGATCTCTCGAAGTGAGTGAGTTTAATATGATACTAAGTTGATTGGTTGACATAAAGAAGAAATAATTTTTTTATATGAATAAATACAAGTAGACCGTAACATACAGTCAAATTAAATAGAAATCATAATCAAATATGATACCAAGATTTACATGGAAACTCCTCCAACGTGAAGGGTAAAAACCACGAGATAAACCAGAGATAATCCAGTATAAGAATAATGAATATAAAAATCTCAAAATCTTTTGCCTAAAACCCAAGCAATAATCTCAAGATAATAATTGGGATACAAGGATTACGTCACTGTGCACAATATCCAAATTCTCCCCAAGTAATCACAACAAGAATCTATTGTAGATCTGATCTAACCTGAGATGAGAACATTATTTTGATGATTGAGAATAGTCTCTCTGCATGATCCTTATCTTCTTCCATTTCTTTCTCGTGTTTTACTGCCCTTTTCTCCTCTTTTTTTGAATCAAGTTGCTCCTATAGTTTTCTGCCTCGTTGCCTCATTATTGTAGTTTTTCCTCCTTTTTTTGCAACCACCACACCCTCCTTATTAGATCTAAGGTTATATTAAAAGAGGGGTGGGCTATGGGCTGTTAAAACTCACTATAGGCTGAATTCATAGGCTATCAGCCTAACAACCTCCCCCTTCAACCCATAAGGGAGGCTGTCTCATGACTCCTCAATGTGAAGCCATGCCGACTAGCTGTCGGCATATCTCCTGTCTTTTTTGGTAAGGTCTTTGTCAACATGTCTGCTCCGTTGTCATCTGTGTGAATTTTTTGAAGCTGTAACTATTTCTCTTCAAATATATTTCGAATCCAGTGGTATCTGACATCTATATGCTTTCACTTGGAATGAAAAGTTGGGTTCTTACATAAATGGATAACACTCTAATTGTCACAATTCACCACATAGTTTTCCTGTTTTAGCCCAAATTCTTATAATAATTCTTTCATTCATAACATTTCTTTATAAACTTCTGTAGCAATAATATATTTTGCCTCTGTGCTAGAGAGAGCAATACACCTTTGTGATCTGGATTGCCATGACATAGCTCCCCCTACAAAAGTAAGTACAAAACATAATGTGGATTTTCTTGTATCTATATCTCTTGTCATATCTGCTTCTATGTAACTTGTTAACACAGGTGGTCTACCTCCCAAGCTTAAACAAACCTTAGAGCTTCATTTGAGATATATAAAGATCTACTTCACTGCTGCCTAGTGTTCTTTACTTGGATTTGCAAGAAATATGCTAATAACACCTACTACATATATAATGTTCGGCCTCGTACATATCATTGCATACATTAAACTTTCAACTGCTAAAGCATAAGGAACCTTTTGCATTTTCTCCTTCTCAACACTTGACGGACTCTGTTTTGAGCACAACTTGAAGTGACCTGCAAGAGGAGAACCAACTGACTTTACATTGCTCATACTTAACTTTTTCAAAACCTTTTCGATGTATTTCTCTTATGACAACCAAATCTTCTTATTTTTTCTCTCACGGGAAATCTACATGCCTAGTATTTACTTTGCTTGCCCCATGTCCTTTATTGTAAAAGACTCACTCAGTTCATTCTTCAACTTGTTAATTGTATACATATCTTTCCCAAGGATAAGCATGTCATCAACATAAAGTAAGAGAATAATAAAATCCTCACCAAACCGTTTGATGTATACACAATGATCTGAAGCTGTTCTTTTATATCTATTTTCGATCATAAATGAATTAAACTTTCTGTACCATTGTCTTAGAGTTTGCTTTAGCCCATACAAGCTCTTCTTCAACTTATAGATAAAGTTTTCTTTACCTTTAACTTTAAAGCCTTTTGGTTACTCCATATAAATTTCCTCCTCTAAATCACCATGGAGGAAAAATGTCCTCATATCTAACTACTCAACCTCCAAGTCCTAGCTAACAGCAATACCAAGAGCAACACGAATAGAAGACATTTTAACAACAGGAGAAAAAATATCTTTCAAGTCAATACCTTTCTTTTGACCAAAGCCTTTCACAACCAATCTAGCTTTGTATTTTGGTTGAGAATAATATTCTTGAGTCTTCAACCTAAAAACTCACTTGTTCTTCAAGGCCTTCATTCCCTTTAGTAGTTGCACTAAATCATAAGTGTGGTTCTTCTGAAGAGCATCCATCTCTTCCTGCATAGTAACTAACCTTTTTTTTTTTTGCTCACTTTCAACTGCTTCCTGATAACTCTCTGGTTCACCTATATCAATAAGCATTACATACTTATATGTAGAGTATCTTCTGGAAGGTTGGCGTTGTCTAGAAGATTTTCTCAACTAAGGTTCTATAGGAAGTTTATCTCTAACTTCTTCTTGTTCAATATGTCTTGTAGATAGATCAATATCGGGCTCTATACCATCTTCCTGCATGTCTCCCCCATCACCATGATATACTAGAGGAGTAACTGGGTCACAATCTGCTAATCCTTCTATAGAAGTCTTGGCTAATGCCCTATTCTTCAAATCCTCATAAATTTGATCCTCAAAGAAGACCACATCTCTACTTCTAAACACCTTCTGCATTTCTAGATCCCAAAGCCTGTAACCAAACTTATCATGTGAGTAGCCAAGAAAAATACATTCTTTAGTCTTACCATCCAACTTGGACCTCTCATTGTCTGGAATATATGCAAATGCACGACAACCAAACACTCTCAAATACCTATATGAAACATCTTTTCCTGACTATACATGCTCTACAACATCACCATCTAGGGCTGTACATGGTGACAAGTTGATCACATCAACTATAGTCCTCAAAGCCTCATCCCAAAACTTTTTGGGTAGCTTGGCTTGTGAAAGCATACATTTGATCTTTTCCATGATGGTGTAGTTCATCCTCTCTGCAATAGCATTATGCTGAGGTGTACTAGGAACTCTCATCTCATGTTGGATGCCATGTGACCTGCAATAATCATTAAATAATCCTATGTACTCACCACTATTATCTGATCTTATGTATTTCAAGTGTCTTTTTGTCTCCCTTTTAACTCTGTCATGAAACTCTTTGAAGACATTAATAACTTGATCTTTGGTCTTCATAGCATAAGTCCAAACTTTTTTGGAAAAAACATTTATAAAAGTGACAAAATAAAGTACACTACTGATACCAGGAATATTAACATGGCTTAAGGCATACATTTTTCTAGACAAAGCAAGACTAGCAAATGAAACTCTGTGTTGTTTATCAGCCAAATAATTAATACAAGGGTTTAGATGTGTACCTTTGAGGTCTAGCAATATCTCTCTATTAGAAAGAGTGTGCAGCCCCTTCTCGCTCATGTGTCTCAATCGCTTATGTCATAACTCCATGTTGAAATCTTTCTCTATAGCATTTAACTGGTCATCACAAGATTTGGGCTACAACCTGTATAAGGTATGACATTTCTTTCTACTAGCTATAACAAGAGAACCCTTACTGAGCTTCCATTGCCTTATGTGAAATTTGTTAGAATAGTCTTCGTAATCTAGCCTTCCAACTGAAATTAAATTAAGCCTCAAATCAACCACATGCTTCACATCCTTAAGTATCAACTTGCAGCCAAGGTTGGTCTTTATATGAATATCATCCATGCCAATGATGTCTATTGTATCATAGTTGCCCATCTTGACAACACCAAAATTTCCTGACCTGTAGATAGCAAAAAAACTCCCTCCATGGTGTAGCATGATAAGAAGTACCTATGTCAATCACCCACTCAAGATCCTGACACACACAAGAAAATATCATCAGAAGGAGACAAAATCAAATAATCACCACCCTGCACTATAGTTGTAGTATTATCTTTTGACTACGTAGACTCCACTTCTTTTCTCTTTTTCTTGCTCTTCTTAGGTTGCTTGCATTAGTTCTTGTAATGTCCTTTTTCACCACAGTTATAGCATACAATATCTTTTCTTAATCTTGACTTGCTTCTACCCATACGTGAACTGCTTCTATTTTTGGACTTTGACCTTCCTCTGTTCTCTAAGATAAGTGCTTGTGAATCATTATGAGATATTGCTAAATTCTTTTTTCTCAACTCCTCATTCAACAAACTGCTTATTACTTGACTCATAGTGACAATATCATCTGGCGCAGAATTACTAAGGGAAATCACTAGTGTCTTCCAACTTTCTAGTAAAGAACTTAGAAGTAACAATACCTGCAACTCATCATCAAGAGATATTTTCATAGAGGATAACTGGTTAGTGATACTCTACATTTTCATTCAAATGCTCAGCAATAGAAGCACCCTCTTTATATTTCAGGTTTACAAGTTTTCTGATTAAGAAAACTTTGATACCAGTTGTTTTTCTTTCATAGAAACTTTTCAATATTTTCCAAATAGAATATACATAACTTTCAGTAGAAACATGGTGAAAGATATTGTCATCAAGCCACTATCGAATAAACCCAACTATTTTTCGATCTAACATCTTTTATTCATCATCTGTCATAGTTGTGGGCTTTGCACTATCCCCCTACAAAGGTCCATATAAATCTTTGCAATACAAAAGATATTATATTCTTTGTTTTCATTTCTATTCAAGCTAATTATGCGAGAAACACTATCACCCTCCATATTCGAACACAAAAAATTAAATTACCAAAACCATGTTCTAATAATAATTGATGGGATATAAAGAATAATAAATCTCTAGTAAATAAGATAATCATTTAATGTTATTAATGTATAAACCTGGACATATATTATATTATGTGTGAATTAGTTGAAGTTCGATGAAAGGAACATAGTTTACGATGTAGTTCACTTGAAGCTTTAATCATTAAGAGAGATTAAATCCTTGGCACCTTACTGTCCATATTGTATATATACCTTACTGTTCAAAATTAGGTTGATGTTGCTCACTCTTTATCAGAATCTTTCATGTTTAGATTTCTTATTTATTTTTTTAGATTTGATTATAATTTTTATTAGCGTTGGTATAATCTTCAATCATCTCCATGATCATGTAGGAGATTAATATCCCGATTGCATCTTATGATGGTTTTCTCAATGAAACTTTTACTAAGGTTGGGAATATATTTTTGGACAATGAATCATGCCTTTGAGTTTCTTCAAGTCCTTTCTTTAATTCTATTTGTAAATTATTTGATTAGATTCTTTATCAATTTTTGTTAATATTTGCTATTTTTCTAACAAAATATACAAAATAAAATTAAATTTTATGTCTATTAGAGTGTCATTAAATAGAGTTATAGTGTTTTTACCACCCATACAAACCTATTATAAGACTATATAAAATATTATAACTCAAAATTAATGACTCAAACTACAATACAAACGCATGATTTCAAACAAATATCTTATTGGTTTGAGAATAAAAATATATAAAAAATTGATTTATGTATTGGTTTTGAATAGGATTATAGTATTTTTAGCATCTAAAAAAAAGCCTATATAAAAAATTATAATTGAGTGAAATTGAACAAATTAAAAAACAGGAGGCTATGGATGTTATGTGAAGCGCAGATTCAGGATTAAAGAAAAATAAGAAAATAAAATAAAAAGGAGCACATCCCAATAAAAGCCAAAATGAGGGTTTTCTCTGACAATTTGTCCCTAAAATTTTTATACAACCCTTTCCATTGGCATCTGCCCTATTGAGTTATTAATCACTTAAAAAAATAGAAATATAATAAACTATAGTATATTAATAAATTTTATGGAGAAATAAATGCAAGTTTTTCGATTCAAAATATAATGTCCATAAATGTGCGTTATATTTAACTTTAGAGAAATATATGCAAACATAAATTATGCAACCTTCCAATTGGAAAGCTGCATGGTGGGTATAGTTGACTGTAATGGTGAGATGGCCGACAACTATATCTGATCTAGCGATCATATAGTTTTATCGTTAGTGAAATATTCAATTGCTTATAAAAAAAAGTCTCAAACTTTTAAATTGATAATCATATTTTGAAGTCTATATGTGCAACTTATCAACTTTTAAATTATTAATATAATTAAGTGTTTACGTTATAAACACATTACTAGTGCATTTAATGTAAAAAATAAATATATTTTGACCTTAGTTATTTTAAAGCTTGCACTAACTAATGCGCCTTCTAATACTATACATATAGGCCCTTTTTCAAAAACCAAATCTAAAACAAGATGCCTCGTTGATTTTGATCAGAGAAAATATAAATCCAGCCAGCACCATTAAACCCAACTAAGTTATCAAATACGATTTTGGTTCAACTCGATCTGATGTCTTAAATCATACAACTTAATACAACCTAATAATGTATACTTTTTCCATTGTTACAAAACTATTAGTTCGACTCCCAAAGATATGGTTGGTGTAAACAACTTTATGTTGTGGCCTTGGGGTCGGCACGGCTTAGTTCGGGCCCAAATGGTCGGGGACCTTGCTCACGGTCCCTCGGGGATTGCTGACGTGGCCGGTCGCGCGCATCGGGGTGCGTGGGGGAGGTGCGTCGGGTTGTCTCCAGGAAGGGGTTCCTCTCCTCTGCGTCCCGGGGAAGTCACTCAGTCTCCTCACCTGCGCACAGGTCGGGTCGGTCGCTCGGCCCGACCCCTCCGATGATCAAGTAAGTGGTGGAAAATGAAGTGGTATTTGTTTCCCCCCCCTTTTTCTCTAGCGCAGAGAGTTTTTATAGGGAAGCTTACTGTTTCTGATGTACCTATTTTCCGGGGCGTGGGTCGTACCTCTGATAGCGTCCGACACCGTTGCTGGTGTTACGTGAAGAACCGGGCTGCCGCAGGGCATGGGCGTGCCTCGGTCGTCGTTCTGGTCTGCCTCGGCCGAGCGCGTTAAGTCTTAAGCGATGAAGTCATCGCCTAAGAGTGGGTGACGTCAGCGCACATCGCGTCGTCATTTATTGTCCTCATCAGGTGGAGTGTCATCCGGGTGCAGTTGACGTCGCTGCGTGTCATACCGCCATTATTACCCTCATCATATTCCCCCCGAAAGAAGCTATGCGTTGGTTGTTGCAAAGGGGGAGTCCGAGGCATGGCTTCAGCTTTCCTGTTCTTGCCGGATGGTTGCTGGTGCGTTACTAGGGGTGTGATTTGGGTTTAGCAAATAAGGATGGTTGGGCGTGCAGTGGTGGTCTCGGGCGACATGAGGCCGAGGAGCACCTCTGAGGCGGGCTGGCCGCACAGAGGATGTGGTCTCGGGCAGCATGCAGTCGAGGAGCACGTCTGAGGTGGGCTGGCCGCGCAGAGGAAGTGGTCTCAGGCAGCATGCAGCCAAGGAGCACGTCTCGGGCGGGCAGGCCGTGCAGAGGAGGTGGTCTCGGGCAGCGTGAAGCCGAGGAGCACATCTCAGGCGGGCAGGCCGCGCAGAGGAGGTGGTCTCGAGCAGCTTGCAGCCGAGGAGCACGTCTGAGGCGGGCTGGGGTAAACAACTTTATGCCATGGCCTCGAGGTCGGCATGGCTTGGTTCGGGCCCAAATGATCGGGGACCTTGCTCAGGGTCCCTCGGGGATTGCTGACGTGGCCGGTCGCGCGCATCGGGGTGCGTGGGGGAGGTGCGTCGGGTTGTCTCCAGGAAGGGGTTCCTCTCCTCTACGTCCCGGGGAAGTCGCTCCGTCTCCTCACCTGCGCACAGGTTGGGTCGGTCGCTCGCTCGGCCCGACCCCTCCGACGATCAAGTAAGTGGTGGAAAATGAAGTGGTATTTGTTTATCCCCCCTTTTTCTCTGGCGCGGGGAGTTTTTATAGGGAAGCTTACTGTTTCTAATGTGCCTGTTTTCCAGGGGGTGGGTCATACCTCTGATGGCGTCCGACACCGTTGCTGGTGTTGCGTGAAGAACCGGGCTGTCGCAGGGCATGGGCGTGCCTCGGTCGTCGTTCTGGTCTGCCTCGGCCAAGCGTGTTAGGTCTTAAGCGATGAAGTCATCGCCTAAGAGTGGGTGACGTCAGCGCACATTGCGTCGTCATTTATTGTCCTTATCAGGTGGAGTGTCATCTGAGTGCGGCTGACGTCGCTACGTGTCATACCGCCATTATTACGCTTCTCAGCCATTATTACCCTCATCAGATATCATCAAAATTATAATTTTGAAAGGTTAAATATGGAAACTAATTATCAAGAATGAATAAAGGACATTTTCTTTTCAGAAAATACCTATAATTTAGGTATTTCTCAATTGGTATTTCTCATTGTACTTTTTTTTCAAATGATATTCTTAATTTTAAAAATATTTATATTAATCTATGTTTTATTTGTTATTATGTATTTGACTTGTTATAATGTTTTAGTCACAACAACAAGAACAATGTAAAATTTACTTGAAAATATTATTTAAAAATATGATATAATCAATTTGAAAGCACTGTAGATGATCTAAATAAACTTTTAATCTCAATTAAACTATCTACAATTCTAGATATAAGATATTGTAATAGCTTATGAACAACGACAATTAAAGAGACATTATTATATTTTTAATAATATTTATATATTTATAATATATTAAAAAATATTATAAATATTATAAACGAATCAAATGAAACACTGTAATAATTGATAAAAAAATAAGTGAAAAATTTTTATAGAGAATTTTTTAAATATTTTTAAATTAAAAATATTATTTAAATTTTTTAAAAATGCTTATTTTCTAGGAAAATCAGCCATTAATGAATTAAAATCCATTTTCTTGATGGGACAGTGCTGCATATACTTCAATGCAATAAAAAAAAATATTCAGAAAATAATTGATTATATATATAGATCATCAAATTTATCTATCTATCAATCTATCTTAAATTATAATTATCCATGACACAAAATCTAATAGGTCCATCATGCTAGGGTGGCAGCTAAACAAGGAAAATATTTTGGTGTGCAACCACTCAATCCCCGAGGTGCATACAATCCATTATCTTGTTTAAAAAACAAAAACAGGATTCTCTGCACCAACGAGACGACCATCCACCGCACTCCCTCCAACCACAGCTCGCCATGTGTGGCCACCTTCCCCCTCCCTCCCCTGGCGTCTCGGTAAGAGTGTTCTCATACACCCCACTCGTGTCGCAGATCCCAACGCTGCGCACCTCATCGGAAATGCAACTCTGGTCGAGCTAAGGAATCGAGTCTCGAGCAGCGGTGTTGCAAATCCAGAACAGGAAGAGAACAGGAGTCGAACTCGGCGGGGTGGAGATGACCGGATTAGATTCACAAGATCTGCCTCAGCCCTTCTCGAAGTCATCTCGTCTCGTAATGTGGCTCGATAAACCCACCCTTTTGTTCTCTTCTGCTCTCCCGCCCCTCGTCCCCACCTGACAGCAATCATGAGTCCTCTTCTGCTGCGCATTAACGTCTGGGTGTTAAAGCAGACATTGTTATCTGTTCTCCGGAACCCCCTGCGCTTTCTGCTTCCTCTCCTTCCCCGCAGATGGCTACTCCCCTCAACCCTCATGCGCCGGTTTACATTCCATCTTCCTTCTTCTCTCCGTTTGGAAGCTATTACTCCTCTCCTCTTCCTGCTAGTTATCAACACCCTTCTGATACGCAACCCTCTTGCCTTGCGTTCAACCAACCTCCGGTTCAGACTACTACTGGTTTCTGCGGTGCTGCCCCTCCGATGAATCCATTTCCTTTTTGTTACTACTCTCTTTCTCCTCATGTTCTTCCCCACAGCGCTTACCGTACGAGCTGGAAAGTGTTTGCTTGTGGTCAGATCCCTCCGATGCCCCTCCATGGCCCGAAAGCTCACGAACGGGCTACTCTGACTCCTCTCAGCGAGGAAGAGGAGAGTGGGGGAAAGCCAGAAGACAACCCTGTTCCACAAACTAAAGTGAAGGAAGAGGTGGAGAAGGGCGGTTGCAGAGCTGCTGACAAAGCTCGGATGGGCTTCAAGGGTTCCGGAGGCGGTGGTTCCTTTGTCTACAGAAGGAAAGCTGTCGCGCCGAGGAGAAGTGAGCGCAGAAGGGTTCAAGCGCTGAATAAGAAGAAGGGGAGTGTGGAATTCGAGTTCAAGAAACTTGTGCGTGGTGCAAGTGAGTTACTGGATGACGGAAAAACCACGGTCATGATCAAGAACTTGCCCAACAAGTTCACGTACGTTGTCTTCTATGATCCTAATAACCTGTTCTCATTACTAGCATGTCTGTAATCAACACAATTTCCTTTCTGTCAACTTGGGGACTCTCTCTCTCTTTCCTTTGGTAGCAAGGAGAAGCTATTAGGCATATTGGATAAGCACTGCTACGAAGAGAACCATAAGTTAAGCAAAGATGGTGCTGAGAAGCTCTCGGAGTCGGGAGGTGGAGAAATCTCATCGGCCACTTTTTCTGAGTTCGATTTCTTGTATCTGCCTATAGATTTCACGTACGTTTCTACGCTGTTTTCTTGCTTACTGCGGTTTGCACTGACTTAGCTAGGGTTTCCTGGTTCAAGTGAAAAGCACATGTATATTTGTTTCTTGGTTCTTGTGGTTGCTTTCTTCTAGTTACCGTTTGGTCTTCCTTATCTTAGTGGATCAATTGCCTGATTCCGTGGTTATATTTGATCGATATCGGGGAAAATGTTACTAGGACTGGCAGCAACATGGGCTATGCCTTCGTCAACTTCACCAGTGCAGTCGCTGCATGGAGGCTGTACAACTTTCTCCACAACTACGACTGGAAGTTCCACGGCTCTCGCAAGATATGTGAGGTCACATACGCCAGAATTCAGGTGATTTCAATGTTTATTTTTCTGATTCTTAATCCCATATAGCACCAGAAGATAATAATTATATGGCGCCTTCGAGTGAAATGATGATTCAAGTATTAATCATCTCCATTTAACACTGCTATGTCATACCCCTACAAACTCACTTTTACACTCAGTTGCAGTGTCTGACGTCTATTATTTCGATCATTCTTGGGCACAGGGTTTGCCGGCGCTGCAGAAGCAGTTCAGGAATTCAACTTTTGTGTGCGGGAGTGACGACTTCCTTCCAGTGTGCTTCGTGCCGCCTCGTAATGGATACTGTCAGCCGTCGTTTCTGTTCTTGGGCCGGCGAGAACTTCCCCTTCACGCTGACCCCAAGGCATGAAGACCGAAACAAACAAGAACGTAATGGCTAGGGTTTCTGGCTGTCTTTCTATTTGTCCATCCAACACAGGCTTGGAGGGATAGAAAGGCATGCAAAAATAAACAGCCATGGATCGTTGTCTAAAGTAATCTGTAATATTTCCAACAGTATTGCGATAGAAAGGTCGTGTGGGGCTTGTTTTGGTGTCTGCAGTGTCTTTACGTCTCAGTTAGTGCAGATATCTTAGCTTTACGGGTGTTCTCTGATCTCTGGATCTGTGATTTGTTTTGGTGGGGACGAAGATGAAATGATGGCGTGGGAAAAGAGGCCCCAATAGGAGGGTGCGGGAGGACCTGTTCCCATTAATGGGATGGGAAGGTTGGAGGGTGAGGAAGCGTGAGATGGAGGGACTTGCGTACCCTCATGCCGCTCTGCAGCTGGGCCGCCGAGGGTTATGTGAAGAAGCTTTTCTGCAGCTTGTGTGAGGAGTGTCTGCTCTTATATGATTGACGTTTGATTAGACCTGACTAAAGCGTACACTACAATGTTAATGGTATGTGATGGGCAGCCCTACTCCTACGGGTCTCTGCGAGCATGAGGCGCCATGACCGGCCCTCTCTTGGGTTCTCTTCTGCCTGTGATAATAGGGTGATAATAGGGTTCCTCAGAAGAGAAAAATCTCCTTTTGCCTGCCTATTACTCTATTTTCTTCTCAGTTCATCATGTGTGATTATTAGGTGGAGATTTGGCCATGTTAGTATAGTTAACAACTTATAACGTTGCCTTGGAAGTTCTTTCATCAAGCCAAATGATTCCAGCAGAAGTAGAAGAGAGAGGAAGAGATCGAGCGGGGAGGATGGTTTATCAAGTGCCTGTAAGTGTGCCATTAACGTTAAGCTTCTGTTTCCTCTCCCTTTTATCATCTTATGGAGTCTTTGGATCAAATTCATCCACCATTAAACTCTTATTATAGCTACTGCCGATGTTATAACCTACACCATCTGAATTTAATGGTAAAAGAATGTAAATGATTTCTTCAATCGAGTCGGATGCGCTGAAAATTACTTATAATATTTGTGAGAAGAATCCGTATATTTCAAAATAGAGGCTGCAAGATGAGTTTACCCACAAGGGTAAAATTCTGTAAGAGTATCAAGTAAAATGGAGGCTGTAATATCCCGTATTTGATCTACATATATACGAGAATTGAATATTGTCACATGGAAGATGTAAAAGAGATATTGGACACTCATTTAGCAATTGATTTACCTAAGAATAAATTATTATTTTAAATCCACTATAATTAGGACATACTTATAAGAAATTAGAATCCTAATAGAAGAAGGATTTTTTATAAGAAAAAAGCCTTAGGATGTATCATACAGACTAGTTTAGTAATATCCTCCCCAAGTCGATCGTCTGAAGAGAAACTAAATCCTAGATGGGTTATGTTCTTGACCGAGAAGACTAAGGGATCCCCTACATTTTATTTTGTTCGTAAACCATAAAGATTATATGATTTTGCATGGCTCGATGGTTTTTGTTTTATTTTATTAGATCAAAGAGTCAAAGAATTTTCTCGATGAATTATTCTAAGGTTTGAGATATTTGGACGTATTACATTTATGAATTATGATTCAAGATTTTTTTTCTTTCAAAAGTTAAGATCTATAATTTGTATCTATTGGATCATTGAATACATTACAAGTTTGCACGGTAGAGGTAGATATAGAGATGGGATTGAATAGAAACGAAAAGAGAAAGGTTGGGTGTTTGGGGGAGCGGCGTGCCGCATGAGATCTTAGGTTCGCTGGCAGCTTTCGGCAACACCCCCCTTTATGGGGAATGAGGATCCTGCAAGGCTTGCCGCAGCGAGCAATCTGTAGGAAAAAGAGAAGGCTTGCTGGAGTATATGCGAGTTGCTGCAGCATACGAAGAGATGTGAATGAGTGAGAGAGGGAGATCGATGGTTGGAGGAAGAGCTTGTGATGGCGCACGGAATAGCGTGCCACCATGCAGCCCAGAGAAACAAGGATTAAAAAAAACAGAGAGGAAACTAGAGAAGAAAATTGAAAAAAACAATAGAAAAGATCTTTGTTGCCGAAAGTGGTATGATGCTATGCAACATTAAGAGCAAGTGAACAGTTAAAGAGAAAGGAGAAAAAAAAAAGCAGAAGGAAAATAAGAAATAGTTAAATATTTTATTAATATATTAATTAGATTATGCTTGCATGATACATTAGATTCTAAGAATTTATATGTGATTTTAATTTGTATTCTTCATATGATTTAGAAAAAGATGATGGATTTTCAGTTTTAATAGTCAAGATAAAGGTAAGTATTGGAACGATTCCATTTAGTCTGTTTTCAAAATAATGATATATATGTTATTGACTTGTATGATTTTTGATTGATCTATGAATGCTTTGTTATTCAAAAATATTAAAAATATATTATATATATGTTTGTAACCATTGAAAAAATATATATCTATATAGCAAATTGTTAGGGTTAGATTTGGTTGTCCGAGCTTGAAGCCAAGCAAGATTCAATCAAGTCCTTTTTTTCAAGCTAATACCAAGGCAAGCATCTTGGTAAGCGGTCCATCCCTTAAAAAAACTATGTCGAGGTCTTTTCGACAATGTTTTTTTGATAATCAAGTTAGCTAACTAGTCAGATAGGCCAAACAAGTCAAACTTGAGTAGTAGAAATATCAAGCTCGACCCTTTGAGGCACTCCTTTTATAGTAGAGACATGGGCTGTTTAGTAGTAGAAGTATCAAGCTCGACCCTTTGAGGCACTCGGAATGGTGAGCAAACAGTGAAGTAATGAAAGCATCAAGCTTGTCCCTTATAAATACTGACTTATGGCAACACTTGTTCTTCACACCTCCACAGACATCAGATTCGGTGGCAAGAACTCCGGCAATCATAGGTCTAAAATGTCATCCTTATATAATTCAAAATTGGATATGACACCGATCCTATCGTCATATTTGATGTCGATAGTGGAATTTTCACCATTGGAAGGAGCTGAATCAGTTGTGTTGATGGAGAGAAAACAAGGACTAAAAAAAACTGAGAGGAAACTAGAGAAGAAAATTGAAAAAAACAAAAGAAGATCTTTGTTGCTGAAAGTGATATGATGCTATGCAACATTAAGAGCAAGTGAACAATTAAGAGAAAGGAGAAAAAAAAAGCAGGAGAAGGAAAATAAGAAATAGTTAAATTTTTTTATTAATATATTAATTAGATTATGCTTGCATGAAACATTAGATTCTAAGAATTTATATGTGATTTTAATTTGTATTCTTCATATGATTTAGGAAAAGATGATGGATTTTCAGTTTTAATTCCACTCCATTTAGCCAGTTTTCAAAATAATGATATATATGTTATTGACTTGTATGATCTTTGATTGATCTTTGTTATTCAAAAATATTAAAAATATATTATATATGTTTTTAACCATTGAAAAAATATATCTCTATCTAGCAAATTGTTCGGGTTGGATTTGGTTGTTCGAGCTTGAAGCCAAGCAAGATTCAACCAAGTCCTTTTTTAAAGCTAATACCAAGGCAAGCTCCTTTGTAGGCGGTCCATCTCTTGTAAAAACTATATCGAGGGCCCTTCCAACAATGCTTTCTTGATAATCAAATTAGTTGATTAGTCATATAGGTCAGACAAGTCAAACTTGAGAGTCATTTTGTGTCTTTAGATGTACTTGGACACCCCTTTTATAGTAGAGACCTAGGCCTGTTGAGTAGTGGAAGTATTAGCTCGACCCTTTGAGGCACTTGGAAAGGTGAGCGAACATTTGAGTAATGGAAGCATCAAACTTGGCCCCTATAATACTAACTTATGGTAACACTTGTTCTTCACAAATACTTGCAAGTCGGACCTCCTCGGACATTAGACTCGGTGCCAAGAACTCCAACAATCATAGGTCTAAAATGTCATCCTCCTACAACTCAAAATTGAATATGACACCGATCTTGTTGTCACCTTTGATATCGGAAGTGTAATTTTCACCTTTGGAAGGAGCTGAATCAGTTGTGTTAGATGGAGGCTACCCCTTGGAGTTGAATCTATCTCGTAGTATGACTTTGCAACCTTTGGTGAAGTCCTTCATCTTGGACTCAATTCTAGAGTTTTCCACCCTGGAGATTCTTTGAGAGACCTATCATATATTGATTGGGTTCGAGTTGGTGCAAGCTTAGTCGGGTGACTAACCTTATGTGCCACATCACATGTTATGCAAATCCTCGGATGTGTGGGAGGCAGGACTTCACTTTCTCCTTCATCCATATTTTGTAGAGGCTTTCAACTTTTGGAAGTTCTCTCCAAATGACGTCAAATTCTCCAAATGATGTAGTCCAAGGTCGGCACTAAGAGGGGGGGGTGAATTAGTGCAGCGGTAAAAATTACGTCTTCAAAAAACTTCGTACGATAAAAACTGTTTCCGACGAAAAACTGATTTCGGAAACTTAACTTGAAAGCGTACATAATAAAGTGAAGGCAGTAAGCACTTAAGGAGGTTTGCAGTAAGATAATAGCAAGAATAAAATGCAAACCAGAGAACACAACAATTTTATAGTGGTTCGATCGTCGTGACCTACATCCACTATGCTGATTCCTCTTCTGTCGAGGCCACCAGCATCCACTATCGGTCTTCCTTCAATAGGCGAAGACCAATCACCTTTTACAACTCGATTCTCCTTTTACCGGGTTTAGGAGATAACCCTTACACCCCCACTTTCTCCTCTCTCAACCTATTCTAACACTTAGAACTTTTGAGAGGAGTTTCACACAAGATTGCAGCAGCGTTTCTTTCTATTTTTACTCTTAAGTCTTATGTGCTTTAACCAGGGATGAGAGGGGTATTTATAGGCTTCAAGTTGATTCAAACTTGGAGCCTAAAAACATCTCATCCCTGGTTTCCCGAGTACGGGCGGTACCACCGCTTGCGCTGGGCGGTACCACAGCCAGTGTCAGTTTCACACTAACATTGCACTGGGCGGTACCACCGCCCAAACTGGCGGTACCATCGCCTGGCACCCTGCTAGGGGCTGTACAATCACCCATACTAGCGGTACCATTGCCTGACACAGTCTCGAATACTGTGCCATGACGGTGAGACTTCTTGAAGCATTGTTTGGGCCTTTTATTGGGCCCAACACAGTCCTTACATGGGCCTAACTGACCTCTAATTGGGTTGACCCAAATCTAAGCCCAATTATGTGCTAACTATAAAATCCTAAGACATTTGCTAAGCTAAACAAGTCCATATGTCTATTGTTCTAGCGAGCTTCCGACGAACTTCCGGCGAACTTCCAGCGAACTTCTGACGATCTCTCGGTAATGTTCTGGCGGACTCCCAGCAAGCTTCTGGACTTCACGACGATTTTCTTCGCAAGTTTCGACGAGCTTCTCTGGCAAGCTTCGAGATTTCTCGGCTAGTTCCGCCAGAACTTCCGACGAACATCCGGACTTCCGACGAACTCTCGAACTCCCAACGTGATCTCGATCTTG
>LVTN01000953.1:69476-95450 GCA_001649415.1 Musa itinerans | reverse complement strand
AGAGGGGTGAGCGTCGGCCAGCCCCCGAATCTGTGTAGTAAAGCGATTCACAAAATGGGAGAGGGGCTGGTCCTCCCTTTGGTTGAGTTCGAGGAGCAGAGCGACGGACGGCTTGGGCCATGCGTAGGCCAGGAAGTGGAGCTCGAAGTCCTTGGCAAGCTGATCAAAGGAGGTGATCGCGCCGGTCTTCAGGCCGCTGTACCATGCACGGGCTGACCCCCTCAAAGTCGTAGGGAATGCCCTGCACATCAAGGCATCAGAGGTTCCATACAGCGCCATTTGGGCACGGAAAGCTGCTACGTGGTCCGTAGGGTCAGTAGCGCCATCATATGCGTCCAGGGAGGGGAGTCGGAAGTTAGGAGGAATCGTCTGATCTCGTATCTCGGGCACGAATGGGGATCCTTGGCGTGTGTCCAGCTCGAGCTCTCCCCTTGACCTGCGAATCTCCTCTTGTACTTCGCCGAGCCGTTGGCTAACAAGGCATAGTTGGGCTTGCAGGGAGCCCGTCAAATCCGAGGACAGTGCCTCGGGTTCGGGGCGCACCCCCGGGCCTGCCACTGCTTGGTTTCCGAGTGGGGTTGACCGATCCCGAGGCGAAGTAGGGAGCTCGGGAAATGGCATGTGAGCCCGGGTGGGCGGCTCCCGTTGCCGCAACGGTTGGGTCGCTGGCAGATGCGCCGGATGAGAAACTAGTGGGAGGATGGTTTGTACCACATCCGTCAGGGTCCGGACTTGATGAGCGAGGTCCCGAAAGGCCTCGGATGACAGGCGATGGGCCGGCGGGGGCACCTTCGGGCGGGGAGAAACCCAGGTCGTTGAACAGTCGCCAGTAACGCTCTGACGTCCTGGCGAGGCGTTCATCTCGAGGTCCATCATGCAGCGGATGCTCTTCCGATGTATCGATCGGGTGCGCATCCTCGGCCGTGGGCTCAATTGAGTTGGACGGCCGATCCCTCGACATTCGGGCCCTTCCTCTAGCACCAAAATGTTGGTGTAAACAACTTTATGCCGTGGCCTTAGGGTCGGTACGGCTTGGTTCGGGTCCGAATGGTCGGGGGTCTTGCTCCGGGTCCCTTGGGGTTTGCTGGTGTGGCCGGTCGAATGCGTCGGATCGCGTCGGCGCGTCTTGTGGGGAGGGGTTCCTCTCCTCGTCCTAGTAGAAAAGTGGCTGCGTCCTTCCACCTGCACACAAGTCGGGTCGGTAACTCGGTCTGACCCCTCCGACGATCAAGTTAGTAAGTGGAGTTAAAGGGTGTGTCCCCTCTTCCTCCTACCATCGAGTCAGATGGAGTGAAGAGGTCTCTTTGTGTGTGTTCGATCCCCCTTTTCTCCTCAGGAGCGGGGTTTTTATAGGGTGACTTACTGTGTCTGATGTGCCTGTTTTGCAGGGAGCAGGATCATATTCCTGGAAATGTCTGACTGCAGTGTTGGCGTGGCGTGAGAGGTCGGGTCTGAACCGATCGTTAATGTGCCTCGGTTGGCGTTCCGAATTGTTTAACCAGGTGCTGTCAGGTCCACCGAGGCGCGGGGCATCATCTGAGGTAACTGACGTAAGCCTGAGTCTTATCACCATTATTATCCTCATCACATATGCTTACGTGGTGATTCCCCTCGCCCATATCCAAACCGGCACTAATAATGATCGACAAAGATAAGACTTCCTCTATTCCGTTTATTCTTCGAGTTAGGAGAAGCAAAATAAACCTAATGGATAAGAAATCTGATAAGCTGTAGGAGCAATATCGCGTGGATTCATTTCTTTTCCAAAAACTGACTAGTAACGAGAAACAAGAAGAAGCTCCGAATGGAAATATACTATTCATTTTGCAGAAACGTCCCACGGGCGTACCTGTCAGCGTCGGCAGGGCACTCCGGCATGAGCAAGGAGCAGTCGTTGCCGCCGTAGCACGTGTTGCACTCGCACCCAGGAAGCCCCTTACCGACGGTAACGCCGTCCAAGAAGGCGCGACCGTGGCCGGAGCAGTCGATGGCGGCGATGGCCTCGGCCTCAGCTGCGGCGGCGCTGGTCCAGCGGAGTTGTGAGTACTGGCAGAAGATGATGGAGAGGTAGCTTAACAAGAAGAGGTTGAGGAAGAGGGACGAAAGGAGCAGCAGTAGCGGGAGGTTCATCCCGAACGGCAGCCTCTGTCCCTTTCTTGGTTCCATCAAGTGTCTCTTTCGCCGAAAGCGATAGGATCGAGACGAAGAACGTTAGACGAATGGGAAACGGGAGAGGCACGGCCCCCCCGGACGACGGAGATGCGTTCCCCCTCCGCCGTAGTGAATAAATGATTAAATATTTTGGATTTTTGTTTTTGTTTTTGTTCTCCCTGTGATTAAATATTCTGGTCAGGTTGATTTTTTGTTTTCCTTTTTTTATTAATTTCTGTTATTTTTATTTTTATAGAATGGGTGGTACCGAATCACGTGACCTTATACGGTCACCCGACGCCATTAGTATATAGTAGTATACAAAAGTTAATTCGATGATGTCCCAAGTTATAAAAGAAGTACAATGGTTAAAAACAATATAACTCGTGGAGATGGGCCCCAAAAATACAATCAAGAGAGGCAGATGCTCTGTCACCACGCATTGTTTAAAGAAGTACAGTGATTTCACAGCACCAAAGTCAACAGATAGAGTTAATGGTTGAGATTAAAAGAGAGAGAGAGAGAGAGAGAGAGAGAGAGGGAGAGACAGAAGAGGCAGCAGTAGGTAGTGGGCCGACCACACACAAGCTGGCCACAAGGGATGCTTTTCATTGTTGAGCACCGGGGATCCCCTTGCGCATACCGACCGCACACCGTGCCGCTTTTATTTGTCGGTGAGAAGTCGACGCGTTCCATCGATGAGGGTCATTTTCTTGGTTTATTTAGATAATTTTTTACGATAACGAAAGTAGCAGAAAGTAATAGAATTTTAGGATAATAAATATAGGCAATATCCTGTTTTTGTTTGCCAGTGAGAAGTTGAAGCGTCGATGGATCGATAAGGGCCATTTTCTTGGGTTAATTTAGGTAATTTTTTAAGGATAACGATCAGTAGTAGTAGGAACTAATAGAATTTTAGGATACTAAATATAATCGATATTCTGTTTTTGTTTGAGAACTTTAAGCGTTGATGGATCCATGAGGGCTATTTTCTAGGGTTAATTTAGATGAATTTTTAAGGATAACGGCAATAGTAGTAACTTATAGAATTTTATTATAATAAATATTGGTAATATCTAATTTATACCTAAGAAAAGGTTGACACCAGAGTGTCTTAATTTGTTACAATTAGCTCATTTGGATCTTACTAATGCTATGGTATTCTTTATGGTCCATAATGTTATCTTATAGTCTTTAACTCAGCCCACTCAAATTGACAACTCAGGAGCATATTCCTTCGACAAAATTACAGTTGTTTCAAAATACTTTTCTTCATAACCAAAGAATGCATTAAAGGAGTTAGTTATCGATGATAAAATATTTAATTTTGTAATTCCCCATGAAGGGTTGTTTCATGCACTAATACTTATTTTGATATTTAGGGGTTAGAAAGAAGTTTAGAAACTAATGATATTGGCATAAACTCTTTTGGAGTTTTCTCTTAAACTCTGTATCTCTTGAATGCTTCCTTAAGTGGTGAGTCTTTTATTTTCATGAACCTTGAGGTGATGAATTTTTTGTATCTCTTTGTGATTTTAAACTTGGTGGTGAGCTCTTTTTTTCGATTTATTGAAGTATTATCGTGAGTTCGTTCCTTTCTATCCGAAAAACTTATTCCAGCAAATATAATTATACTATCGACTTTCTTTCAAAATCTATTCTGCATTACCCCCCATATTAGTTTAGTATCAGAGTTAAATGTTAGAGATCATGACAAGGCGAAATGGAAAAGATGTAGTTGGTGAAGGTAGCAGCCATAAAGATGATGTTGAGTCATTGAGATTGCAGCTACGAAGATTGCTACATAGTCTACAAGAAAAAAATGAAATCATTGAACAACTTTGAAGTAGAAACAACCAGCATGAAAATAATATCCAAGAGTTTACTTCTGATGATGATACACTTCCTCATCTAAGGGAGTCAAGAATATTTTGGGCAAGGCATGGAGTCCAAGACGAGTAACAGAATAAATGTAACCCAAGATTGGATATTTTATAGTTTGAAGGTAAAATCAATGTTGATGACTTTATCGATTGGCTTAATACAATATAAATTTTTTTTGACTTTCATGAACTACCAGAACAAAAGAAGGTAGAACTTGTGGCACTCAAACTCAGACGGAATGCATCTTTTTGGTGGGAAAATCTGAAGAAGCAAAGAGAACATGAGGAGAAGAGCAAGATCATGGGAGAAAATGAAAAGGGAGTTGAAGAGGAAATATTTACTTGACAATTATAGGCAAGAGATCTTTCTCAAAATTCATGATTTTATGCAAAAAGATCTTAGTGTGCAAGAGTACACAGTAAAATTCGATAATCACATGTTAAAAGGAGAGCTTGTGGAACCAGAAGAGCAAATCATTGCAAGATACTTAGGAGGTTTGAAATATGAGATTGCTGAAGTGGTTCAACTACAACCATATTAGTTTTTAAATGATATAAGTAAGTTAGATTTAAAAGTTGAAAAGCAATAGAAGTTTAAAAAGAGTTCTCAGTATAGGTCACAAGAAAGCTATGCGAGAGGAAATTATAAGCCTACTATCTAAAGCAAGGTAGTATCAAAGGTGCAAGACAAGGGTGAAAGATTAGCTAACAGCAAACTGTTGAGAAATCTAATGGTGACATCACATGCACAACAGAAGAACAGAAAACAAAAATCTCAAAATTTTCAAAACAGTATTCGTCATCGTACGAAGATTAGTGAGCAAAAACCTGTAAAACTTAAATCCACATATGAGATAGTGTTTTTACCTAAGGAGATCGTATATCCCTGAATTCCTATAGATCTATAAGATTGGATGAAGGAGTTCAAGTGTCATTCTCTCTTGTGGTGATCAACATAGTAGGGTTGCGACAATGCTCCTCAAATAGCCACTCAAATCTCCACACTTGCTATCTAAGGAGGAGAAATAGAGAGAAGAATATGAAGTGGCAACTAGGAAGCCCCAGCCTATGGGCCTTTGGGTCCCTCATATTTATAGAGTCCCCTAGTTAAATTAACCCTAGTGGATCATACCCTATTAGATATTGGATCTCTATCTAATTACCCAAGTCTTTTATATTAGTGGATCTCTACCCAATAATCTCTTATTAGCTCTTATTGAATCTTATCCATGGAATCCAAGGGCTTATTGGATATCCATAAGATATGGGCTCTAGCGAATATCTCATATTTGAACCTCTATGCCTACCATATATGTGTGACTTTCTAGGCTCAATATTGTTAAGAAATCTTGGGGACGACATCACATGCGTAGCGGAAAAACAAACAAAATAAAATTACCAAATTCCCAAATATGTGTTCGTCATCGTGCAAAGATTGGTACGTAAAAATCTATGAAACTTAAAACTGTGTATAAGATAGATTGTGTTACCTAGGAAGATAGTATATCCTTGAATCCCTATAGATCTCTAGGAGAGGGTGAACGAGGTCAAGTGCCCTCATCTCTAGTGGTGATCCACACAATATGGCTGCGACGATGCTCCTCAAAACTCTAGGCCTGCTCCGAGGAGGAGAATAGGAGAGGCAAACCAAAAAAGACTCTAGCCTATAAACCACTGGTTCCCGCCTATTTATAGAGGTTCCTTATCAACTTAACCCTAATGGATGATCATACCATATTGGGTATTAGATCTTCATCCAACTACCCAAGCCTCTTAGATTAATAGATCTCTATCCAATAGTCTTTCATGAGCTCTTATTGGATCTTATCTATATGATCAAATAATTTAAGGGCTTATTAGATATTCAATAAGATATGAGCCCTAGCATATATCTCATATCCGAACCTCTACTCATCGCAACGTCTACCATATGTGTGTGACCCTCTAGGCCCAATATCGAGCTAGCTGTGAGTCACACCTGTCAGAACTCCTTTTGGCTCAATGAATTATTATCTCCATAATAATTCACTCGACTCATCGATTGCGGACGTACAAAGCCAATACGTTGTAGTCCCCAAACGATACAGAGGAATCCAATCCATTGGACCTGTTTGTCCTTACCGTGTACCTATAGTCCATCATCCATCTAATATCCTAAAGATCGTATACCGGGTATAGTGCGGTCATACCCATACAGTTTATACTCAAGTCTTACTCTAATCGGATTATCTCGGAGAATTCTTTCTCCCTCAATCCAAATGACCCTAACTAGGGATTTGTCTGAACAAGAACATATGGGATATTTCTCTCATAACACCGAGAGTGGATGATCCTTTATTGACACTTAATAGCCCTCGTAAGGTTGACTACCACTCCCAATGTTCGGTTGTGCTAGATCTGGAACATCCAAACTTATAAGTCTAGTATCAAAGAGTGGAGTACTCATATAGGACATCTTTGGTGTCTTAAGTCTAAGGACTAGATACACCACTAGAACTACGGAATCACTGTCTGACAATAAGGCATCATCAATCATATAACATTCCGTAAGCGGATCAATCAGTGAACTTATTCCCCAATAAGCATATATACTATATCCCTAGTGTCCCCACATGAGCAGCTATAAGACCAGTTGCATCCATCATATGGATGGGTATACAAAATACCAGTCTGTCCAGTTATCTCGATGTTCCTCTCGAGTAACCTATGATCGAGATTATTTATTATTTATGTTTAAACACAAATCAGTCTCATTATTGTAATCTAATCACGATCCGATTCCCATTGCATAGATCCATGAACATTACAATATATTCAAGCAACAAACAATATAAAATATTAAATAATAATAATAAGCACAAAGACTACATATAAAGTCATATGTGCCAGCACTCACGTGATTGGCTCGTAGGGCACCTATGACTAGCAATCTCTCACTTGACCTAAAGACAATCACCTATGTGTCTTATCCCCATCAGACCCTTGTAACGCTCAAAGACAATATGAGATAATAGCTTTGTCAGTGGATTTGCGATGTTATCTTCGGATAAAACTCTTTCCACTGCTATATCTCCTTGGGCCACGATCTCTCTAATAAATTGGAACCTCCTTAGAACACTTCTGATGAGACCCACGTTCCCTCATTTGAGTAATCGCCCCGTTGTTGTCGTAATATAAGGAATCAGCTCATCGCTGCCTAGCACAACTCTTAGATCTGTGATGAACTTTTTCATCCAAACTCCCTCCTTTGCTACCTTTACTGCAACAATGTATTCTGCATCTATGATCGAGTTAGCAATAGTATCTTTCCTGGAACTCTTTCAGCACATTACTCCTCCATTCAGGGTGTACACATACCCCGAATTTGACTTGCTATCATTGACATCGGACTGAAAACTCAAGTCTATGTAGCCTTCAACCCTAAGGCTACTACCTACATATACTAGTAAAAGATCCTTAGTCATTCTCAAGTACTTAAGGATATACTTTACTACTTTCTAGTGCTCCAAGCCTGGATCCGCCTGATAGGTATTAACCTGCTCATAGTATGCGCTATATCAGGCCTGGTACATAGCATGTCATATATGATAGACCCTATTCTCGAGGCATATGGTATCCTATCCATATTCGCCCTTTCTTTAGGAGTCTTTGGGGACATACTCCTAGAAAGTGATATTCCATGTCTCATCGGTATGAGATCTCTCTTGAAATTTTCCATGTCAAACCTTTTGACAATGATGTCTATGTACCTGGATTGGGACAAGTCAAGCATCCTTTTGGATCTATCTCTATAGATCTGAATCCCCAAGATGCAGGATGCTTCCCCTAAGTCCTTCATAGAGAAGTGTCTAGATAACCAAGCCTTTACTATGGATAGCATTCCTATATCATTCCCAATGATCAGGATGTCATCCACATATAATACCAAGAAGGTGATAGTGCTCCCACTTACCTTTCTGTATACACAAGGCTCATCTTTTTTCTTAACGAAGTCATAAGATCTGATTGTCTCATCAAATCTTATGTTCCAACTTCGGGAAGCTTGCTTTAGTCCGTAAATGGACCTAAGCAACCTACACACCTTATTTGGGTAGTCCTTAAACATGAAAACCTCAGGTTGTATAATATACACCTCCTCCTCGAGGTTGCCATTGAGGAATATGGTTTTCACATCCATCTACCAGATCTCATAATAATAGTGTGCTGTAATAACAAATAGAATTCTGATGGATATTAGCACGGCTATGGGTGGGAAAGTTTTGATATAGTCAATACCTTACATTTGACGATAACTCTTAGTCACTAGCCTTGCTTTATAGGTCTCTACCTTTCTATCTACTCTGATCTTCTTCTTGAAGATCCACTTGCAACCGATGGATACAATACCCTCGGGTGCATCAACTAGGTTATAAACCTTGTTGGAGTACATGGAATCCATCTCAGAATCCATGGCTTCTTACCACTTCCTAGAGTCTATACTCATAACAGCCTTCTCGTAGGTTTGAAGATCAATATCCTCAATATCCTCTCCTATATTAAGTCACACATATCTCTTAATGGCTCTATCTTCAGTTCCACTAAAAGGAGAGTTGGTCAGTTTTTCACGAAGGCAAGGCTTGCAAGTTGCATATGACTCATAGTCGAATGGATCTAGATATCTATCATTTAGCAACTTTTGAATCCTCATGGATACAACCTAGCCTGTAGTGCCATCGGTATGTACTGTTCATCTCATCTCGTTTCCTCTTGGACATACTTACATTCATGATATGTGAAGTAGTGTCTAGCATAAAGAAACCATTATGCAATGTCCCTCCAATAATGATCTCATCATCTAATAATATTGAACAACCATTATTCTCAAAAACTAATTTATATTCACTAACTATCAAACATGAAATGAAAATAATATTTTTGATAATATAAGGAACAATGTAGCATGTATTCAATGTAATAATGGCTTCACTAAGCATACGTAGGGCGACCTTGAACAACCATTATTCTCAAAAACTAATTTATATTCACTAACTATCAAACATGAAATGAAAATAATATTTTTGATAATATAAGGAACAATGTAGCATGTATTCAATGTAATAATGGCTTCACTAAGCATACGTAGGGCGACCTTGCCAATAGTTACTACAATAACTTTTGCTCCATTGCCCATCTTGAGGTCCATCTTGTCTTTCACCAATCTCCTAGGTCTTGCTAGAACTTGCAACGAATTATAAATATAATAAGCATTATCGGTATCCAATACCCATGTATTATCATAAGAGTCTGACAAATGGAGATTGATCATAAATGTACCTAAAGCTTCTCTAAGCTTCTATTTTGCCATCTCTACAAGGTACTCTTTATAGGTCCTCTTCCAGTGCCCATCTTTGTCGTAGTGGAAGTATTGGCCTTTGTCCTTTGTCGGATTTTTCTTAGCAACCCTTGCTTTACCTGGTCTACCCTTGCCCTTGCCCTTCTTAAGGGACTTTTTCGCTTTCCTTTTCTTTCTAGTCTCACTAGTGCAGAGAACTGGCTTCTCTTTCTTAATAGTGCTCTCTGCCTCCCTCAACATATTGAGGAGCTCAGAGAGAGTCACCTCAAGCTTGTTCAAATTAAAATTCATTATGAACTGTAAAAAGGAATCTGGTAAGGACTGAAGCACAAGATCCACACACAGGTTATCCTCTAGGACCATTCCTAGACCTGTGAGTTTCTCTATCCACTCAATCATCTTTAGGATATGGTTCTGAACCGGTGTTCTCTCAGTTATCCTAGCACGGAAGAGGCTCTTGGATATCTCATATCGTTGAGTCCTTCCCTGTTCCTCAAACAGTTTGTGGACATGTAGGAGAATGGATCTGACATCCATCTTTTTATGTTATCTCTCTAACTCAGGAGTCATGGAGCCCAACATGTAATATTGAGCAAGAGTGGAGTCATCAATGTCCTTCACA
Source organism: Musa itinerans (assembly GCA_001649415.1). NCBI lineage: Eukaryota > Viridiplantae > Streptophyta > Magnoliopsida > Zingiberales > Musaceae > Musa > Musa itinerans. The sequence continues at coordinate 85,462 of LVTN01000953.1, read as the reverse complement.
AAGCGAGTAATCTCATCCTCACTTGCCCCTTCCTCGGGTGTAGGCATCACTATATTAAGGATGTATGTGATTTTCTTCGCCATGAGAACAATTTTCAAGTTGCGGAGCCAATCCATATAATTCGGACTAGTGAGGCGGTTGACATCAAGTATGCCACGTAAGGGATTTGAAAGCGACATTTTCTTAAAATAAAGATGTAGCAAAAATAAATAACATGCAGATTTTATAAAAATAAATAATCAAGATATGGACTTCTATTTTAATTTACTCCCATTATTTTACTAGCGAGTCACGCAACACCCTCAGCATGTGAAATGGAAGTCTTCGGCAGACTTCTAGTGAGGATCAGGATCCAATCAGTGTCTTAGTGTAGCCTCGAGGGACTTGACTAATCACACTAAGCCCAAAAGGTAGATAACTCTTGCCGATCACAACTCCTTGTGATTCCTGTCCTATTTAGCTTCCGAATCACCATGGTCTCGAGGGACTCGACCAACCATGATGTTAGGTTAAGTCAACACCATCGTTACAAGATGAGTCTGATTCGATGATATACCCTCGAGGGACTCAACCAAGCATACCATATCCTCAGGTCACCGGTGACATCTCTATGTCATAGGCAAGATAATGAATCGCGATATAGGTGAGCCTCGAGGGACTCGACTAACTCAACCTACACCGAGAATCGGTCCCTACCTATAACGATGGAAGGCCATATGGGTCAATCTAATTGCCTCACGTTTACCGACTTAATATTATCATGGGAGGAGATTTTGATTTGGTCTCCTAATGTAATGTGTCACACAAATACATATTTAATATATATCTACATCGCATGCAAATATATATACATATCTAGTAAGTGTATAAGCAATCACATATCACATGAGCAATCACACTAGATGATCATGGACCACAACCTAATGTGATCAAGCCCGAGCCAGTGGGTCTAATCACTCACATCAAGATCTATATGTGTAGTGGTGCATCTCCATGCCCTGTAATCGTCCATCTCATTCTCATCGGTTTCGTTAGCTTCTCGATGCATCTCCATGCATCACGATCGTCCATCTCGTGGGTCCCACTATCGCTGTTAGGATCAAGAGCGGCACTAAGAGGGGAGGGTGAATTAGTGTAGTGGTAAAATCATGTCAACTTCGTAAAATCTTTTCGTACATTGAAAATCGATTTCGGAAACCTAACTTGAAACATGTGTTTTTAAATGTATTGAAGGCAGTAAGCAAGTAAAATGGTTTGCAGTAAAGTAAATGACAACAATAGAAGCGTTTTCTCACTTTAAAACTCTCTGTGCTTTTGTCTATTAACCAGGGATGAGAGGGGTTTTTATAGGCCTCAAGTTGATTCAAACTTAGAGCATAAAAACATCTCATCCCGGGTTTCCTGGGTACGGGCGATGCCACCGCCTATGTTGGACGGTACCACCACCTGTGTTGGGCGGTACCATTGCCCAATCTTGCGGTACCACCGCCAGTGTCAGGTTGTGTTGGGCGGTACCACCGCCTGACACCCTGCCAGGGGTGGTACCACCGCCTAGACTGGTAATACTACCGCCTAATATAGTCTCGGAGACTATGCCACGATAGTGTCACTTCTTGGGACACTATTTGGGCCTCTCATTGGGCCCAACACAATCCTTACATGGGCCCAGCTGGCCCCTAATTAGGTTTTCCCAAATCCAAACCCAATTACGTGCTAACTACGAAATCTAAGACATTTGCTAAGCTAAACAAGTCCCTATGTCTTGGTTTCTTCCAGCGAGCTTCCAGCGAACTTCTGATAATCTCTCGGCAATGTTCCAGCGGACTGCCGGCAAGCTCCTGGACTTCACGATGATCTTCTTGGTGAGTTCCGATGAGCTTTTTTGGTAAGCTCCTAGACTTCTCGATAGAACTTCCGACGAACGTCTGGACTTCCGACAAACTCTCGAACTCCCAACAAAATCATATCCTTAACTTCGGGACTTCATTTTGCTTTATGTTTTGCTATCATAGTTAATCCTGCATATGTAAAAACACACTTTGATCTAGACAATTAATACTAAGCATTAATCATGTTGTCCGACATGTCATTGGTCCCTCGACGCTTTGTCCGATTTTTCGGTGCATCGTCCTCTCTTGTGGCCTATTGCCCAATCGGCCAATTGACTCCGCAACTCCGATATCCTTGGCGCAATATCCGCTCTTCTTGGCCCGATGCCCGAATCCATGGCCCAAAGCCTTCTATCGATACGTCGACCGATCTACCGACTCGACGTCCAATCTTTTGACATGTTTTTCCTCGGCCCAACATGATTCTTCTTGCTTTAATTGTCTCATCCTGATCAAAGCATTCTGCGTCACTCAAAACGTAGATTAAATTATAAACACTTATCAATTGGTTTTATCATCAAAATCCGAGATTCAACAATCGCATCCATGCTCCTACTGCGCCTACTCGTGTGATTACAACTTAATCATTGACACGCAAGCTTGATAATAAATGAAAAATAAAATGGAGGCTCGTAGGCCCCAATAATAATAATCACAAGTACACACATAACACGGTCCATGATCATCCGTCCACATATCATACATCACATGTACACATTATCATCATGTACGACTATTAGATAATAATAAGTAATAATAATCAATTAAACTTTTAATTAATTAATATTTTTTGAAATCAGGGATATATAGAAAAATTTTTGAATTATGAGGGGTATTTTTATAATTTGGACAAAGGACAGAATCTGAAATTTCTGAAATTCCAAGGGACAAAACTATCTTTTGCACGAAAAATGCCATAATCCCTTTCTCCCCTGTTTTCTGCGACAGCCACCACCCTACCGTCAACGGCCCTATGCGACGGGGGTGCTGCCCTTGCTTGCGGGCCGCTCGCCCACATGCGTTGTGCCCACGGGTGTAGTGCTCATAGGCGTCGCGCCTGCGGGAGGGAACCCCGTGGGCAGGCACCCTCGCGGGTGTCGTGCCCACATGTCACGGACTTAGCAGGTTTTGCCTAAGTCGTGCGGCACCCTTGCGTGTTCGTCCGCAAAGATTAGCTTCCCCGAAACCTCCCATGGTCCCTTAGGACCTACAAAAGAGAAAACAGGTTAGAGAAAGCATCTCACTCAGGATCCACAAGCAAACATTCTAGAAAACACTTCATAGCAATGCAAATTACAAACAGACTTTACAAGCTCCGAACAGTTGCACAACAAAGGGTTAAAATGGTCCACTACAGACCGAATATCTCTCACAAGTGTCCACATGACATAATCTTCATTTACAAGCCTAAAGCGGCCACCAAACTCGACTAAAATGGGGCTATCAAGCCTTCGACCATCCCTCTACATGATGTACAAGCATAAACATTATTAACCAGGGATGAGAGGGGTTTTTATAGGCCTCAAGTTGATTCAAACTTAGAGCATAAAAACATCTCATCCCGGGTTTCCTGGGTACGGGCGATGCCACCGCCTATGTTGGACGGTACCACCACCTGTGTTGGGCGGTACCATTGCCCAATCTTGCGGTACCACCGCCAGTGTCAGGTTGTGTTGGGCGGTACCACCGCCTGACACCCTGCCAGGGGTGGTACCACCGCCTAGACTGGTAATACTACCGCCTAATATAGTCTCGGAGACTATGCCACGATAGTGTCACTTCTTGGGACACTATTTGGGCCTCTCATTGGGCCCAACACAATCCTTACATGGGCCCAGCTGGCCCCTAATTAGGTTTTCCCAAATCCAAACCCAATTACGTGCTAACTACGAAATCTAAGACATTTGCTAAGCTAAACAAGTCCCTATGTCTTGGTTTCTTCCAGCGAGCTTCCAGCGAACTTCTGATAATCTCTCGGCAATGTTCCAGCGGACTGCCGGCAAGCTCCTGGACTTCACGATGATCTTCTTGGTGAGTTCCGATGAGCTTTTTTGGTAAGCTCCTAGACTTCTCGATAGAACTTCCGACGAACGTCTGGACTTCCGACAAACTCTCGAACTCCCAACAAAATCATATCCTTAACTTCGGGACTTCATTTTGCTTTATGTTTTGCTATCATAGTTAATCCTGCATATGTAAAAACACACTTTGATCTAGACAATTAATACTAAGCATTAATCATGTTGTCCGACATGTCATTGGTCCCTCGACGCTTTGTCCGATTTTTCGGTGCATCGTCCTCTCTTGTGGCCTATTGCCCAATCGGCCAATTGACTCCGCAACTCCGATATCCTTGGCGCAATATCCGCTCTTCTTGGCCCGATGCCCGAATCCATGGCCCAAAGCCTTCTATCGATACGTCGACCGATCTACCGACTCGACGTCCAATCTTTTGACATGTTTTTCCTCGGCCCAACATGATTCTTCTTGCTTTAATTGTCTCATCCTGATCAAAGCATTCTGCGTCACTCAAAACGTAGATTAAATTATAAACACTTATCAATTGGTTTTATCATCAAAATCCGAGATTCAACAATCGCATCCATGCTCCTACTGCGCCTACTCGTGTGATTACAACTTAATCATTGACACGCAAGCTTGATAATAAATGAAAAATAAAATGGAGGCTCGTAGGCCCCAATAATAATAATCACAAGTACACACATAACACGGTCCATGATCATCCGTCCACATATCATACATCACATGTACACATTATCATCATGTACGACTATTAGATAATAATAAGTAATAATAATCAATTAAACTTTTAATTAATTAATATTTTTTGAAATCAGGGATATATAGAAAAATTTTTGAATTATGAGGGGTATTTTTATAATTTGGACAAAGGACAGAATCTGAAATTTCTGAAATTCCAAGGGACAAAACTATCTTTTGCACGAAAAATGCCATAATCCCTTTCTCCCCTGTTTTCTGCGACAGCCACCACCCTACCGTCAACGGCCCTATGCGACGGGGGTGCTGCCCTTGCTTGCGGGCCGCTCGCCCACATGCGTTGTGCCCACGGGTGTAGTGCTCATAGGCGTCGCGCCTGCGGGAGGGAACCCCGTGGGCAGGCACCCTCGCGGGTGTCGTGCCCACATGTCACGGACTTAGCAGGTTTTGCCTAAGTCGTGCGGCACCCTTGCGTGTTCGTCCGCAAAGATTAGCTTCCCCGAAACCTCCCATGGTCCCTTAGGACCTACAAAAGAGAAAACAGGTTAGAGAAAGCATCTCACTCAGGATCCACAAGCAAACATTCTAGAAAACACTTCATAGCAATGCAAATTACAAACAGACTTTACAAGCTCCGAACAGTTGCACAACAAAGGGTTAAAATGGTCCACTACAGACCGAATATCTCTCACAAGTGTCCACATGACATAATCTTCATTTACAAGCCTAAAGCGGCCACCAAACTCGACTAAAATGGGGCTATCAAGCCTTCGACCATCCCTCTACATGATGTACAAGCATAAACATACTAAAAGACACGGACATATATAAGTATTACATCAAACATCCTATTTAGAAGTTTGTCCGTGACATTCTCCCCCACTCATTCCTTTGACGTCCTTATCGAAGCCTTTGCCGACACTGTAACTCCTCGCCTTTGCTGAGTCTTTAATCTTCTGCTCCAGCTGCAATACACCTCTTAGCTCCCAGTTGCTCTCCGCTGTTGTTGTTGAGTAGTTGAACTTTTGATCTGCCATGCTGCTTCAACTCGCCAATGGCTCTGACTCTAATGTGGGGTTGGCTAAGTTGTGTTGATCTCTGTTAGTTCATGCGGATCCTTCAGATAAAAGAAAAGACCATCCTTACTTTGTGCCAGTCTCTCAAATGGCTCATGCTGCTTAAACTGGGTGGATGCTTGTTGGAGCTTTGACTATTGTCTTCCATTATCTTCGAAGGGTCTTTGAACCTGTGCAGAACTCCTCTGCTGGATAGATAAGAGAATTGGGGTACTCAATTTCGCCCATTCTCTTAAGAGTTGAGAAGGCAAAGGTTACTTGACTTCGCTTGCCTCCTCGAGGTTGTACTCCATGCATCGAGCTGGGTACTAGCCTTTGCCTGCTCTTTGCTCACACTTCTGAAGCACTTGAAGTGTTTGCACTCCTTGCATTGAGTTAGTTACTGTGATTCACCTTCTCAATGCCATCGAACTTCTGGAATGCAGGATGTTTTCACCCCAACTTAGAGTAAGTCTCTAGTAGTTTTGGTCGCCTTTGGGATTATATCGTCTTCTCCATCAACTCTACCACCTACTCCACTAAGTAGCAAAGGTACAGCACCGTGTATTTCTTGCTTCGTTCCTTGGTCGTGCACACTTGCATGACCCAAAGTCCCTCACTTTCGGCTATCATGATGAGAAGCTCGTTGACACCAGTCTTAGAAGTTCCTTGGCCTCTGCCCTTCAACCTTATCTTAGTACTTGGAGTTTGCTTCCACATGCTCCACCTCCTCAACCCCTTTTATGACCAAGCGCTCTCCCTCCATAAGAGCAAGGGATCGATGACTTCACAGAAGTCCAACCTCTGTGGTACCATGGCGCTGCCATGCCCATGGCCCTACTATTCCTCACCTTACATCTGCATCCCTTTTCTTCACGATCGGTAGATCTGCCTCTATGGCACTCCTTTGAGTCCACCTCCATTCTAACTGATGCTTTGTTTTGGGTAGCTAAATCCCTCTGGACTCGTTGTCGTTTCCTCGCCCCTTTCGACCCCTAGCTCCAACACCTCTGTGTTGTCCAAGCAGTTCCCCTTTGGTCGATGGAAAGACATATTGTAACTCTAGCGCATGGCCTCCACCATCCTATTGTAGGGTTCGCACTGATTCTGTTCTCCGTAGCTTCATTGGTAGCAACGTTTGCTTTCTCGACCTTATCCTTTGACTTGCTAGGCTCCCTTGAGTGAATATGAGCTCTAGAGCAGTCCAACTCTCCAACCGTTCTGATCATACCTCTGCATGACCAAATCCCTCCTTTGGGACTCACAGGTACTTGTATTCGAACTTTTCCCTTGGTGGTACACAGCCCCCATATGCTGATAACCAAGGCTTTCATCTGTTGCAAAATTCGATGTACGTATACTACGGTACCATAGCTTTCACTCCTTGAATCCATAGCCCTTTTTGCCATCGTGTTGTTCACCGAAGTGGAGCTCCCAATAGCTCCCGATCATACCTTTGTATGATATAGTCCCTCATAGGATTATATTCATGTGTATTGTATTGCCATAAACTAAGCCACTACACCGCAATCCCAAACCATGCCCACTACACCACAATCCCAAACGATACACATGAATATAACCCATAGGATTATATTCGTATGTATCGCATTACCACAAACTAAGCCACTACACAAGGCCTCTTCCACTTTCGATTATATTCGCTCCTTTGGCAATCGATCTTCATCCACCTGCTCTTGGGTCACACCTAGACGAAGCCCCGCTCTAGGATAGTCCATCGCCTACTAGCTCCCGAAGTCCACCGACTTTGCTAAAATTAGTGCACCATTGTTTAGATCCCGGGCCTCTACCCCTACTAGCACATTCTCCGCTGCGCATCGCTCCCTTTGTAGCAACTTGAATGGTAGTACTATGGTATATTCTTCAAGAGTACCCGCCTTCGCGTTCTCTTGCCCCGTGCCAAGGCCTTCTGAACCCAACTTTGCCTTCGCAAGTTGAGTCACCTCAGTTCCTCCGTCAAATGCTTCTCTGAGGTAAGGTACATGTGCATCGAAGCTCCCTTTGTCTTTGGCACCATGCAAGATGAGCCCGCTTCATTAGAATGAGGGACCCATGGAGCGACATGATCTCGCTCTTGCCTCTGCAAGAGTTCATGTCCTTGATCTCTGTCCAAGGAAAGCTCTGTGCCTCTGCTCCATATTTCATCTTCTATGTCGGCTCCCTTCATGCGGCTTGGGTACTTTGCCAAGTTACACCCAAGTTGTTTTTCTCCTCATTTTGCATTGAGTTGATGGTGGCCCTCTCTCCCACCATTCCATGGGTCAGCCCTTTGTTGAGTCCGATCTCCGTATCAACTCCAAGTGTGCCTTTATTTATGATGCCTTGGATCACTCGCCCACTTGATCTCGCAATATATTCCCCAATACATTATCTCAAGCAATGACTCCTCATCGCTCGCTCGATCCATTGAGCTTTATGAAGTTGTTTTTGAGGTACTTCTCAATATGTGCGGTCCGTTGCACATGGTTTTCCTTTTGGAGAGCCGGGGCTTATCTCTCATGGATATCTATCCCGTTGGTGCAACTTTCTCTCTTCGCTTCCTTTTCTTTAAATGTTTCAGAGACCACTATCCCCTTGGACTTCTCTGCCTTGCTGAATAAACTGTGCATTATTCTGCCTCCCACAAATGCACTTGCTAGATTGCGACTCCATGTCAATACAGTCCCCGCTGCACCCCTCAAGGCCTAGCAACATGCTAAACTTACTACACACTTCAACCTCCTACAGATGTATCCTTCTCATACCGAAGAGAAAGTTTCAATGCTCTATGGCGTCGAGCTTCGGCCGCCTTGGGATGGCCACGAACATTCCATCTTTCACATACAAGCCCTTGCATGAGTACCGAATTCTTCGAGTTAGCAATTCCCCTCACCTCTACGAGCTTTGCATAACTCTTTTAGTTGTGGAACAACCCATTCCGCCTTTGCATGGTCTCATCCTTTACCAAGAGCCTCGTTTGCCTTGAGCACCATCAAGTATAGTTTCCAATGTTGAGCCATAGCTCAAACTTAGCCATCCCAACCTTTATGCGCTATGCATTCTTCCTAGCTTGCTTGTCCTCATGGTGCCTCTTGCGCAAAGGGTTGGCCATTCCTCTGAATGCCAATATCAGATGCCCGCTCCTCTAAGCAACTCCATTTCCCTACATCTCCATGCCTATTTTTCCCTTGCAGTTGCAACTGTAGCAGTTGAACACACACAGATGGCAGCAAGGGCAGCAAGGGTAACGACAGTTGCTGCCCTTTCTCGCTTTTACGTTATCGATTTTGACATCAAAAACTTCTCTAAAACATAATACATGCAGTTGCAAACCAATCTTTCGCATGAACAACCTGGCTCTGATACTACTATTGGGAAATCTTGGGGGCGGCATCACATGTGTAGCGGAAGAATAGAAAAAATAAAATCCCAAAATTCCCAAATATGTGTTCATCATCGTGCGAAGATTATTGCGCAAAAATTTACAAAACTTAAAACTACGTATAAGATAGATTATGTTATCTAGGGAGATCGTATATCCCTGAATCCCTACAGATCTCTAGGAGAGGGTGAAGGAGGTCAAGTGCCCTCCTCTCTAGTGGTGATCAACATAGTAGGGCTACGACGATGCTCCTCAAAACTCCAGGCTTGCTCTAAGGAGGAGAAGGGGAGGAGAATAGGAGAGGCAAGCCAAAAAGGCTCTAGCCTATGAATCACTGGTTCCCTCCTATTTATAGAGGCCCCCTATCAACTTAACCCTAATAGATCCTACCCTATTTGGTATTGGATCTCCATCCAATTACCCAAGCCTCTTAGATTAGTGGATCTCTATCCAATAGTCTCAAATGGGCTCTTATTGGATCTCATCTATGGATCCAATAATTTAGGGGCTTATTGGATATCCAATAAGATAGGGGCCCCAGCGAATATCTCATATCTGAATCTCTATTCATCACAATGCCTACCATATGTGTGTGACCCTCTAGGCCCAATATCGAGCTGGCTATAAGTCATACCTGTTAGAACTCCTTTTGGCTCAGTGAATTATTATTTTCATAATAATTCACTTGACTCATCGATTACGAACGCACTAGACTACTACGCCATACTCCCCAAACAATACAGGGGAATCCAATCCATTAGACATGTCTGTTCTCAGTTACCGTATACTTATAGTCCCTCATCCATCTAATATCCCAAAGACTGTATATCGGGCATGGTGCGGTCAAACCCATACAGTTTTTACTCGAGTCTCGCTCTAATCGGATTCTCTTGGAGAACTCTTTCTCTCTCAATCCGAATGACCACTCATGATATATAGGATATTCCTCTCATGATACCGAGAGTGAATGATCCTCTATCGACACTCAATAGCCCTTGTAAAGTTGACTACTACTCTCGTTGATCGGCTATGCTAGATCTGGAACATCAAAACCTATAAGTCTGGTATCAAATAGTGGAGCACTCATATAGGACATCCTTACTATCTTAAGTCTAAGGACCATATACACTACTAGGACTACGGAATCGTTGTTTGACAATAAGGCATCATCAACTATCCAATATTTTGTAAGCGGATCAATCAGTGAACTCATTCCCCAATGAGCACCTATACTGTATCTCTAGTATCCCCACACGAGCAGCTATGAGATTAACTGCATCCATCATATGGATGGGTGTACAGAACACTAGTCTGTCCGGTTATCTCGATATCTCGATGTCCCTCTCGATTAACCTATGACCAGAATTATTTAAGATCTGTGTTTAAAGGCGAATCGGTCTCATTATCGTGATCTCATCACAATCCGATTTCTATTGCACAGATCCATGGACATCACAATATATTTAAGCAACAAACAATATAAAGTGATAAAATATCAAATAATAATAATAAGCAAAAAGACTACGTATCAAGTCACATGTGCCATCACTCACATGATTGGCTTGCAAAGCACATATGACTAGCAAATATCAAGTTGGCCATGAGTCATACTTATTAGAACTCCTTTTGGCACAGTGAATTATTATCTTCATAATAATTCACTCGACTCATCGACTACGGACGTACTAGGCGACTACGCCGTAGTCCCCAAACGATATAAGGGAATCCAATCATTTGGATCTATTTGTCCTCAATTACCATATACCTATAGCCCTCATCCATCTAATATCCCATAGATCATATACCGAGCATGGTACTATCAAGCCCATATGGTTTCTCCTTGAGTCTCGCTCTAATCGAATTCTCCTAGAGAACTCTTTTTCTCTCAATCCGAATGACCTTGGCTAAGGATTTGTCTGAGCAAGAACACACATGATATTCCTCTTATGATACCGAGAGCGGATGATCCTCTATCGATACTCAATAGCTCTCGTAAAGTTGGCTGCTAGTCCCAATGACCGGTTGTACTAGATCTGAAACTTCCAAACCTATAAGTTTGGTATTAAAGAATTGAATACTTGTATAGGATATCCTTGGTGTCTCAAGTCTAAGGATCAGGTGCACTATTGGGACGATGGAATCACTAACTAACAATGAATGAGGTATTATCAACCATCCGGCATTCAACAAGTGAATCAATTAGTGAACTCATTCTCCAATGAGCACCTGCATTGTATCCCTAGTGTCCCCACATGAGCAGCTATGAGACCAATCGCCTTCATTATATAGATGGGTATATAGTACACCAGTCTGCCTGATTATCTCGATATCCCTCTCCAGTATTCTATGACCAAGATTATTCAGGGTCTGTGTTTAAAGGTGAATTAGTCTCATTATCGTATTCTCATCATGATATGATTTCTATTACACAGATCCACGGACATCATAATATATATATAATAAGCAATATAAAGTGAGAGAATGTCATAATAATAATAAGCAAAAAGATTGTGTGTCATGTCACACGTGACATCACTCACGTGATTGGCTAGTAGGGCATCTATGACGAGCAAAAAAAATACATAATTCTTCTATCCCGAGTAGTCAAAAATGCTTCAAATGTCATGGTTTTGGGCATATTGCTTCAGATTGTCCAAATAGGAGGATTGTTACTTTGGCTAAAGATCATAGTAATGGAGGAGAAGATAAAGCCAATTATGAACTAAAATATGATGATGAGGAAGAGATTACTTATGCTGATCATGGTTTGTCTATTGTATTGTAATGTAGCTTACAAGTGTCTTATGTGGTCGAGGATGAAAGTTGGATGAGAAAAAATATATTTCATACTAAATGCACTTCTCATGTCAAGATATGCTTGGCGATCATTGATAGTGGCAGTTTTAAGAATGTGGTATCTTTGAAGATAATGCAGAAGCTAAAGTTAGACATAATCCCTCATCCACATCCTTACCAATTATGTTGGCTACAAAAGGAAATGACATCAAGGTAACTAAAAGATATTTAGTTTCATTTTATATTGACAAGTATTATAAAGATAAAGTATGGTGTGATATTGCTCCTATGTGTTGAATCTCGGATTTTGATGATGAAACCAATTGATAAGTGTTTATGATTTAATCTGTGTTTTGAGTGATACAAGATGTTTCGACCAGGATGAGACAATTAAAGTAGGAAGAATCATGTTGTGCCGGAGGAAAACATGTCAAAAGATTGGACGTCGAGCCGGAGGATCGGTTGATGTATCGACAGAAGGCTTCGTGCCATGGATTCGGGCATTCGGCCAAGAAGAGCGGATATTGCGCCAAAGAATCGGAGTTGCGGAGTCAACTGGCCGATTGGGCAATAGGCTGCAAGAGAGTACGATGCACTGAAGAATCGGACGAAGCGTCGAGAGACCAATGACATGCCAGACAACATGATTAATGCTTAGTATTAATTGTCTAGATCGAAGTATGTTTTACATGTGCAGAATTAACTATGATAGTAAGGCATGAAGCAAAATGAAGTCCCAAAGTCAAGGACGTGATTTCGTTGGGAGTTCGAGAGTTCGTCGGAAGTCCGGACGTTCATTGAAAGTTCTGGCGGAACCAGCCGAGAAGTCTCGGAGCTTGCCAGAGAAGCTCATCGGAACTCGCCAAGAAGATCATCGTGAAGTCCAGGAGCTTGCTGGGAGTCCGCTGGAACATTGCCGAGAGTTCGTCGGAAGTTCGCCGGAAGCTCGTTGGAAAAAACCAAGACATATGGACTTGTTTAGCTTAGTAAATGTCTTAAGAATCGTAGTTAGCACGTAATTAGATTTGGATTTAGGCCAACCCAATTAAGGGCCAGATAGGCCCATATAAGGACTATGTTGGGCCCAATAAGAGGCCCAAATAATACCCCAAGAGGTGATACCGTCGTGGCACAATCTTCGAGACTATGTCAAGCGGTGGTACCGCCAGTCTGGGCAGTTGTACCACCCCTGACAGGGTGCCACGCGGTGGTACCGCCCAGCACAGCCTCCTAGACGGTAGTACCGCCCAGTGCAATGTTAGTGTTGGAGTGACACTGGCAGTGGTACCGCCCAACGCAGGCGGTGGTACCACCCATGCCCAAAAAACTTGGGATGAGATGTTTTTAGGCTCCAAGTTTGAATCAACTTGAAGCCTATAAATACCCCTCTCATCCTTGATTAAAGAACACAAGCACAGAGAGATTAAAAGTGAGAAAACGCTGTTGCAATCATAAGTGAATCCCCTTCTCTAGCTTAAACTTAGATTTCTGTTTAGAGAGGAGTGTGTGTGCTTGTAAGGGTTATCTCCTAAACCCGGTAAAAGGAGAAGAGGGGTGTAAAAGGTGGTTAGTCTTAGCCTATTAAAGGAAGACCGATAGTGGATGTCGGTGGCCTCGATGAAAGAGGAATCGACGAAGTGGATGTAGGTCACGATGACCGAACCACTATAAAATTGGTGTGCTCTCTGGTTTGCATTTATATTATTGCCATTTACTTTACTGCAAACCATTTTATTTGCTTACTGCCTTCAATATATTTACAAACATGTGTTTCAAGTTAAGTTTTCGAAATCGGCTTTAAACGTATGAAATTTTTTTACAAAGTTGACGTGATTTTTACCGCTACACTAATTCACCCCCCTCTTAGTGCCGACCCCTTTCCTAATAATTGGTATCAGAGCATCGTGATTTCTCAGTTGGTTTAACACCTAAGAGAAATGACTCTTTTTGGCTTTCAAGAGAGACTTTCTCTCATTCGTCCTCCCTTTTTCAATGATACATACTACACTTATTGGAAAACTCGAATGAGAGTTTTCTTGCTTTCATTGAATCTCGATTTATGGCATATAGTTGAATTTGGTTTTCAAAGGTCTTCTCTTCCAATAAACCATTGGAATGATTTGGAGAAGAATACTTTTTCTCTAAATGCAAAGGCTATGAATATCCTATTTTGCGCCTTAGATAAAAATGAATTCAATTGGGTTTCTTTGTGCGAAACGGCTTTCAATATTTGGCACATTCTCGAAATCACACACGAAGGCACGAATAGAGTTAAAGAGTCTAGAGTCAATCTTTTATTGCATGCTTTTTAACTTTTTCGAATAAAGCCAAGTGAAACCGTTGTTGACATGTACACCTGTTTTACGGATTTCGTCAATGGTGTAAAAGCACTTTGTAGAAGTTTTTCGGATTTTGAACTTATAAACAAAATTTTACGTTCTCTTAATAAGAGTTGGGATCCGAAAGTAACCGCAATATAGGAGGCTAAAAACCTAAACAACCTACCACTTGAAGAACTAATTGGGTCTTTGATGACCTATGAAATGACCAATGTGGCACAAGAAGAACTTGAGAACAACCTTCAAAGGACAGGAAAGATTTCAGACTAAGAACAATCGAAGACCACTTGAGCATAAGCTCAAGTGATGGTGAACTTGAACTCCTCACTAATAAATTTAAAAAGTTCATGAAACAAAAATTAAAGAACAAAAAGAACGCAACTACTTACTTTGAACACAAGAAGAAGAACACAAATTAGGATGAATCGAGCTCCGATTTTGATTAAATGAAATCATGTTTGATTTGAAGTAATGTATAATGATCATGCTTAATGAGTTTATCTTTCGAAATTATGCATGATGATTCTTGTGATTTATGGATTATCGATTTTTACCATAATGAAAGTGGCTTTTTCGGTTTTAAAATGGATGCATATTTTTGTTTGGTATAAATGATAAAGGCATGCTTATATGAAATAATGTAAGTATCATGCTTGATAATTTTATATTTAATTAAGCAAGATGATTTGAAGAAATGATGATTTGATCTTGATGACTTTCATGCTGAGATTTGCTCTTTCGATTTTAAACTATGATGTATGTTTTCATACGAAAAAAACTTGATCATGCTTATATGAAATCAATCATTTAAAATGAAACACATAAAAAGAAAAATATATCTTAATGAAAATATAATGATGACTTGAAAGCATGCTTAACGAGTTTATATTTCGAACTTATGCATGATAATTTTTGTGATCTTTCGAAAGTTCTTTTTTTTTAGTGTTAATGAATGATGCATACAATGATGAAATATTCATTATAAAAAAAAATTGTTTTGATATTCACGACTTAACTTTTCATCTTTGTTGTTTACCTTTGTCATGATCTAAAATTATTGTAAAGGGAAAAGAATTACAACATTGTATTCTTTCCTTCTTTTTGACAATGACAAAGAGGGAGATATAGCTAGCTTGCTAGCTAGCTTGCATACTTCAAGAAGAAGCAAAAAGCTTGCTCATCCCAAAAGATGTAAATTTTTTTACCAACTTTCATGTGTAAAATTTGCTAGCTCACAAATTGGAAGGAGAAAAACTTTCTAGGAAGCAAAATTGCTAGCTTATTCTAAAATGATGCATGCAATACTTATGATTTTATTATGATGATATATTTGATGTATCGCATATCATGTATGAGAATCATGATTAAAATTATATTGACTTGAATTAAATTTAAATTCAAGGTTTATCTCAATTATGACATATTGAAATAAGAATAGCACTTTATTTTTGTCATAATTTGAAAATTGATGAATTGCACCATTATTTTTGTTATTCCCCTCTTTTTGCCAATGACAAAGGGGGAGAAAGAATTCCTAGCATGTACATCATGGAAAGAGGCAAAAGTGCTATCTTGCCTATCTCAAGAAGCAAAACATGCTAAAGTTGCACATCTAACAAAATTGACAAACTTGCATATTTCAAAAAGCAAGAGTTGCTTTCTTGAACATCTCAAAATTGCTAGCTTGCATGTTGTAAAATTTTTGCTAGCTTGCATAATAATCAAATTGGAAATTATGTTTATTATGCAACGATTTGAACTTGTATTTCTAAACACATAGAGAATT
>LVTN01000953.1:42551-69407 GCA_001649415.1 Musa itinerans | reverse complement strand
TTGATGATGAAAACAATTGATAAGTGTTTATGTTTTAATCTACATTTTGAGTGATGCAGGATGCTTCGATCAGGATGAGACAATTAAAGCAGGAAGAATCATGTTGTGCCGGAGGAAAACATGTCAGAAAATTGGACGTCGAGCTGGAGGATCGACTGACGTATCGACAGAAGGCTTCGGGCCATGGATTCGGGCATTAGGCCAAAAAGAGTGGATATTGTGCCAAGGATATCGGAGTTGCAGAGTCAACTAGCCGATTGGGCAATAGACCGCAAGAGAGGATGATGCGTCGAAGAATCGGATGAAGTGTCGAGGGACCAATGACATGCCGGACAACATGATTAATGCTTAGTATTAATTGTCTAGATTGAAGTATATTTTACATGTGTAGGATTAACTATGATAGCAAGGCATGAAGTAAAATAAAGTCCCGGAGTCAAGGACGCAATTTCGTTGAGAGTTCGAGAGTTCGTCGGAAGTTCGGAAGTTCTGGCGGAACTAGCCGTGAAGTCTCGGAGCTTGCTAAAGAAGCTCATCGGAACTCGCCAAGAAGATCATCTTGAAGTCCAGGAGCTTGTCGGGAGTCTGCTGGAACATTGTCGAGAGTTCGTCGAAAGTTCGCCGGAAGATCGCTGGAAGCTCGCCGGAAGAAACCAAGACATGGGGACTTGTTTAGCTTAGCAAATGTTTTAGGAATCATAGTTAGCATGTAATTGGGTTTGGATTTGGGCCAACCCAATTAGGGGCCAGCTAGGCCCATGTAAGGACTGTGTTGGGCCCAATGAGAGGCCCAAACAGTGCCCCAAGAGGTGACACCATCGTGGCATAGTCTTCGAGACTATGTCAGGCGGTGGTATCGCCAATCTAGGCAGTTGTACCACCCCTGGCAGGGTGCCAGGCGATGGTATCGCTAGTCTGGGCAGTGGTACCACCCAGCACAGCCTCTCAGGCTATAGTACTACCAGATTGGGCAGTGGTACCGCCCAGTGCAATATCAGTGTCAGACTGACACAAGTAGTGGTACCGCCCATGCCCGGAAAACCCGGGATGAGATGTTTTTAGGCTCCAAGTTTGAATTAACTTGAAGCCTATAAATATCCCTCTCATCCCTGGTTAAAGAATACAAGCACAAAGAGATTAAAAGTGAGAAAACACTACTGCAATCATAATTAAATCCTCTCCTCTAGCTTAAATTTAGATTTCTGTTTAGAGAGGAGTGTGTGTGCTTGTAAGGGTTATCTTCTAAACCCAGTAAAAGGAGAAGAGGGGTGTAAAAGGTGGTTGGTCTTCGCCTATTGAAGGAAGACCAATAGTGGATGCCGGTGGCCTTGACGGAAGAGGAATCGGCGAAGTGGATGTAGGTCACGACGACCGAACCACTATAAAATTGGCATGCTCTCTGGTTTGCATTTCTATTGTTGCCATTTACTTTAATGCAAACCATTTTATTTGCTTACTGCCTTCAATACATTTACGAACACGTGTTTCAAGTTAAGTTTCCGAAATCGGCTTTAAACGTATGAAATTTTTTTACAAAGTTGACGTAATTTTTATTGCTACACTAATTCACCCCCCCTCTTAGTGCCGACCCCTTTCCTAACACTATGGACACTTGTCATTTGCTATTGGGTAGACCTTGGCATTATGATAGGAGAGTATTTTATGATGGCTACAAACATACTTATTCTTTTAAGGTGAATAAAAAGAAGATTATTTTAGCTCCATTACAACTTTTTGAAATCAGTGCACCAAAAAAGAAAATTAGCACTTTTATGTCTTATGGTGAATGCAAGGGTGAATTAGAAAGGGTGGTTATGCTTTGGCTCTAATAGTAGTAGAGGAGAATGAACAACACAAAGAGACTCCTACAATCATAAAACCAATCATAGAGGAGTTTCAAGATGCTATACCGGAAGAGATTCCACATAGCCTTCCACCTTTGAGAGACATCCAACATCACATTGATCTAATTCTAGGGGCTATTCTACCTAACAAGCTAGCTTACAGAATGTATCCCAAGGAGTATGGAGAACTTCAAAGGTAAGTTGATGAGTTGATAGAAAAGGGGTTGATTCAAGAGAGCATGAGTTCTCCTGAATCACTATTAATGGTGCCTAAGAAGGATGATTCTTGGAGAATGTATGTGGATAGTTGCATCATTAACAAAATCACTATTGACTATTTTTTACTCATTCCATGGTTAGATGATTTACTTGATCAATTGTGTGATACTTCTATATTATCTAAAATTGATTTGAGAAGTGGCTACCACCAAATAAGAATGAGGTTCGGAGATGAGTAGAAAATAATATTTAAAACTAGGGAAGGCCTATATAAATGATTGGTTATGCCATTTGGGCTATCTAATGCTTCTAACACTTTCATGAAATTTATAAATCATATACTTAAGCTATGCATTAAGACTTTTATTGTGGTTTACTTTGATGACATATTTTTAGGGTATATTGTTTTAAAATATGGAATCATGATGGATCAAAGTAAGGTAAAGGCTATTCGAGATTCATCAAGGGTTTTAGTTTTATTATTGCTTCATTCATTGAAAGCTTGAAAGATAATAAATTCAAGTGGACTAGTGCATCTGATGATGCCTTTGAACTGTTTATAAAGAAAGGTGACCGAAGCTCCTATCTTAGTTCTATCTAATTTTGATAATGTGTTTGAGGTTGAATGTGATGTCTCTAATGTGGAAATTGGTGCTGTTTTGAGTCAAGATGGAAAGCTCATTACCTTTTTTAGTGAGAAACTGAATGATATAAGAAGAAAATATTCTACCTATGATAAAGAGTTTTATGTCATTTATCGAGCTTTATCTCATTGGAGTTAGTATCTTATTGCCAAGCCATTTGTCCTATATTCTGATCATGAGGTATTAAAGTTCATTATTCACCAATACACGTTTAACAAGAGACATGTAACTTGAGTGGAGTTCTTACAATCTTATAACTTTACAATCAAGCACAAATACAGTGTTTAAAATGTAATTACTGATGCAGTGAGCAGAAAGCATTCTTTATTATTAACAATGGAAGTCAAAGTGGTTGGATTTGAGACATTCAAAGATCTATATGAGAATGATGTGGATTTCGACTCAATATGACAAAATTGTAAATTAGGTTCCTTTCAATAATTTTCTATCTTTGATGGTTTTCTTTTTCAAGCTAATACCTTGTATGTTCCATCTTGTTCTTTGAGAGAAAGTAATTCTAGTTGAAGCTCATGGTGGTGTTTTGGGAGGAAATTTCGGTAGGGACAAGACTCTAGCACTTGTTCAATCAAATTTCTATTAGTCTAAGATGTTTAGAGATATGAAGAGACATGTAAAGCAAGATCGAGTGTATCATTTGGCAAAAACAAGAAGTCAATTTTAGTTTGTATCCTCCATTACCAATGCCAAATGCTCCATGAGAGGAAGTGAGTTTTGATTTCTTTTTGGGACTGCCAAGAGCCCAAAGGAACAAGGATTCTATCATGATTATTATTGATATATTTTTAAAATTGTCTCATTTTGTTCCCTGCAATAAATCAAATGATGCATGATGCATCTCATATTGTTGATTTGTCTTTTAAGGAGATTATTAGATTGCATGGTATTCTAGGAACTATAATGTTTGATTGAGATTCAAAATTTTTTAGTTATTTTTTAAGAACTCTTTGGAGGAAGCTGGCCATACTTCTTTGAATTTCAGTAGCTCGCATCATCCACAAATCAATGGGCAAATTGAGGTAATGAACAGAAGCTTGGGAAATTTGCTTAGAAATGTTGCCAAGAACATTAAGCATTAAGATCTCATTCTTTCACAAATTGAGTTTGTCTATAATCGTTCTATGCATCATAGCATTGATAAGAGTCCTTTTAAGGTTGTTTATGGTGCTAATCCTACTAGTCCTTTGGATTTAGTCTCTTATTCTACAACTAAGCAATTTAGTGACGATGTTGATGAAAGAGTTAAGTAGATAAAGAAGCTGCATGAGGGTGTTAAAGTAACCATTGAGAAGTAAAATAAGAGGTACATGCAAGCTACCAATAAATATAGAAAATATGTGGAGTTTAATGCAGATGATTTGGCCTGGATTCATCTAAGGAATGAGTGATTTCCACTAGACAAATTTGGGAAATTGAAACTAAAGGCTGATGGTCATTCAAGGTGCTTAAGAGAATTGATAAGAACACATATAAGATCGAGCTATCTAAAGATTATATAATGTCCCTAATATTTAATATGGCTAATTTAACTCCTTATTATAATCATGTTGATAAAACAAATGATGACTCGAGGACAAGTCTTTTTTAATCAAGAGAAATTGACACGGGAGTACATAATTTACTACAATCAACTCATGTGGACATTACTGATGCTATGGTATTCTCTACAGCCCATAATTTTGTCTCATAGTCTTTAACTCAGCCCACTCAAATATAATAGCTCATGAGCATATTCCTTACACAAAGTTATAATTGTTTCAAAATGCTTTTATTCATGACCAAGGAATGCATTAAAGGAGTTAGTTACCAAGTGTAAAACATTTAATTTTGT
This sequence comes from Musa itinerans, assembly GCA_001649415.1. NCBI lineage: Eukaryota > Viridiplantae > Streptophyta > Magnoliopsida > Zingiberales > Musaceae > Musa > Musa itinerans. Next base: position 64,851 of record LVTN01000953.1, on the reverse strand, counting down.
AATTTCTTATGCATGAAGGGTTATTTTATGCACTAGTACTTATGGTATTTAAGGGTTAGAAAGAAGTTTAAAAATTGATGATATTGGTAGAAGCTCTCTTGGAGTTCTTTCTTAAACTTTATATCTCTTGGATGCTTCCTTGAGTGGTAATTCTTTTGTTTTCAGTTCTGTATTATGTTGATAAATTTTTTATATTCCTTTATTATTTTAAATTTAGTGATGAGCTCTTTTTTTTATTTTATTTAAGTATTATTTTGAGTTCATTTTTTTTCTATTCGGAAAAATTTATTCTAGTTAATACAATTATACTATCAATGTTCTTTCAAAATTCATCGTGTATTTATCAAAGATATATGTGATGGAAGCTTAGGAGACATGTGAATGATCTTTATGAATTAAACTAACTGATAGTTTCATATTATATTTTATTATCATATTATAATCATATAACTTTTGAGATGTTATGACTTTTGAGCTAACTGACATTTGATATTATAATTTATTACCATATTATAATCATATAACTTTTGAGATGAGATGTTTCATATCTAACAAAGCAACGTGTCTCAACAAAGCTGACTTTTGAGATGCACTTATTCATCTATATTAAAACATTCAGATTGATTAATGTATTATCATACAAGTGATATATTTTAAGTTTGAATTCACATGTTAATAATTTGATATAATAAATTTTTATTTTATTTTTTTTATGAAATAAAAGTGGAAGAGGATGAAGTCGATATGACTTCGTCACCGACTAAGAAGACCCTCCTATCATTTCTCCACAGCATCTGATGGTGCCAAATTCGTAATAATTTTAGAAGGCAACATTACACAATCTGTTGGCTCTCATAAAGAAGGAAAGACAGAATGACGGAAAGAAGGACGCAAGCAAATGCCTTGTCCGGACAGGCAGACATCAGGGATGGATGCCACAATTGCTTGCTTGCCCCCTCCTAAGCAACCTGAGCCGGAGAGGGGCCCCGAGGAAGGGTCTCCGTCCCGACGGATGCCGCCTTAAATAAGCCAGAAACAGCCCAATTTCTAGGCCTCATCCTTCACATACCATACATATTGTTAGATAATTAACTTTGTCTTTCTTTACATCCCTTTTCCTGCACTTCCATTTTTGGCAAAAGAAAAAATCATTCTCGGTTGTGAAGTCTGCTGTTTCAGTTCCTTGGCAATGCATCATTATGCCTCGCGAAATTGATAGGAGTATTTGGATATTATAGACATTTCCATCATGATAAAGCAGACAAATTGGATTAGCATGCTTCCTTCCTTTTTTCTTTTTTTTTTTTTAATGCTGGGAAGTAACCTCTTCTACACCCAACCAGTTTCTTCATTATCAGCCTCTGAGTTCAATTGTTCTTCTACCTCTGCATCTGTGAATGTGAGAGCTCGCTGAAGTTTTCTGTGGCAGAAAACCTCAACCTCAGCCATGAAAACAGCTGTGACAGGACGGTGATCTGAAAGCCTTAGCTCAAATCTTCTGTAATCTAATAGCCTCATGCCCTTACCAAATGAAAGAATGCGATCACACCTGAAAAACAGAAAGAATTATCATGTACCTAAATATCCCATCAAGCACAATATGTCAAGGAAAAAAGGAATAATTAAATTTATGATTCCTCAAATATGCATCTTGTTAAAATTATGTCACATCAAAATAAACAAAGAAAAATAGAACATCTAAGACTGCAAACCTTAACAATACTTTGACACCAACATGTTCGTGTTATAAGTTATAGAAGCAGCTTGGAAAGGTAATCAATATATTGATCAGGTCCAACATAGTTATAGCAGCAGAGGAATATATAATAATTATTTTCAGCATATATACCACGCAGGGGTCCTTCTTCCACTCTTTGGATCCTCCCCAATGTACTTTTCTGAGTTTAACTCGTATTTGTAGGTAGGAGGAAAGTTTATAACACCTTCTGACCACCCATCAAATGCATGCCCTTTCTTAAGTTCGAGTCTCAACTGCAATGGTGTGAAGTTGTGAGTTGGTTAAACTAGTCCAATGATCTAATTAACCAATATAAATACAATAATGCTTTAAATAAAATAATTCTGGTACAGTCTGATCAGTATCTCAACTCCATATTACAGAGAGGATGCATAGACTGCTTTTGAAGGTATGCCAGCAATCACATTATGTAAATTGAGACCTCTTCTACTACATAGCAATTCTACCGTTATATATTATCCTCTGATTGAGAACCATCCAATTTTGTCTATGCAGATCATAGATATTGCAATGATATCCCTGAAAAAGTTAATATGGTTATTTTTGGCAAAGTATGATGATGACTGCTAACCTAAGCTTTTCAAACAGTTACATCAAGTTCCATCTAATTTTTTCTGATATAGTGGTTATTTTGAAGACAGATTGCAAACTGTTAAGCTTTGTACCAATGCATAAGAAGTTGCATTGATATTTGATCTCAAAAGGAAAAGAAATTTTGCAATTTTGCAGAGCAATATGTATGTTCTGGCAAAGAGTAAAGATATTTCAGTGTCATTCTCATTCATAACACATAATAACTCTTTGATGGATAAGAAATAACATGACATTTTATGCCTCACATATTTTCATTCAACAAAGTCCACTCACTAGTTTTATCTTAAAGAAATTTTAAAATGTGTAATAACAAAACTGCCAAAATTTAATCTGTCATGCTGAGAAATTTTGCAATTTTGCATCAAAAACTGAAAATTAGGAATTGAATATTCCAAACCTTGGCATTAGAAAATTTTGAGACCTAGATGGTACTTTTTTTTAACCCCACCCTGCATGACTCTTTTTTCCCATGGAAGTTTGAGCTTTCTCTGTTATTATGATCCTGAACCATGCTTAAAATTTGAGTACACTTTGGAGAAGCAGTAACTATGTATGTGATCTGAATATAATAATGCTGGCTGGAAAAGAAACATTACATGTTAAGATTTATCATTTAGATCCAATTATATCAAAGACAAAAAAATTTGCTCACAAAGCTTCCTTTTTATCAAATGCCTCCCTTCCATCAGAAAGAGAAATTTGTTGAAAATAAAAGGGCATGGTTACTATTTTGACTGTGGTCCTGTTTGAAGTGTTTGGAAATGTTTGCTAATTGGCTCAAAAGCCTGTTTACCAGATAAGCCACTTAGGGCAGCAATATATGTGATAAGGTAAGGGTGTATTAAATAGAGTATCAAGGCTATATATGAAAAAATGATACAACTGTTCAGCTTGTTCTCATTTCCCGTTCTCTGAGGTATGTCTCGATGAAAGAAGAATTAGGATGCAAAAGTATGGTTGTGCCCAAAATTTTCTTATTTTTCATATAAACTCCATTATGATAGATTCTGGTTAATAATGGGATACATGCTAAAAGAAATCATCATAATCATGCTTCTATATGAACTAAGTTTGACTTGACAGTTCAAGATGCAAATACCTTCTCAATCAACAAAAACATTGGCAGAATTAAAAATCAGTCGAATTAAAATATACTTGAAAGCAAAAGAAGCATAATAATAAGAAACAGAAGATTGTTTACCTGGTCCTTCTCAAATAATTTAGACCATTCCTTTTCGGAAATCAGTTTGTGAGTTCGATCGTACGACAAGTTGATGCGGTAATTTAGATCCCCCAACCAGATAATTCTTCTAAAAATATTTGCAGTACATAAAGATCAGAAACATCAAAAGTGTTTAGAAGAAGTGTACAAAAACAATTCAAACTTCAAAGCAAAAGAATAGTTGATACACAGAAAATTTGCAGACAGTGACTGATACCTTCCTCTCCTAACCTTGCATATTGTAACTACAAGAGCTCTCCCAACTCATATCAGTATCTGAAACTACAGACCACAGATTGGAACATTTGGGCTACCTTAAAAAGCATCTACATTCTTTTCTATGTCTATGATGTCTGAAATGGTCTTAACAAAATATCGCTTCATTTCATCAGTTTTTATATATCAGAAAAAGAAAATTTGTTAGGTCTCACTTCCATTCAATTGCAACATTTAGACTCTCATGGAAGCTCATAAGTATCAAATTGTAAGAGAATTTATAACTTCTTTACATGGAAGTTGAATTGCACGTAAGAAACTAAGGTAGCATATAAATATTTTTATAATACCTAGTCAGATCGAAGATAAGGATACAGACACCATGTGATTATGTATCATATGTTGAGGGATGTTTGGTTTACTTACTCATGATCAAAGATTGTTTTGGGCATTCCAACACTGGGCACTGAACTGAATAATGTTTTCCTTTGAATTTCTTGCACATCAGCATTCCTTCGAAGTTCATCACCATTATTTTCTCCCGAAGTTAGGTGACTACATATAAAGCAAAAAAGTGTCTGATATATAGACATGCTGACTGATATTGATCCCTGGAGCATAATTAAGGGCACAAGGTTGGAAAGTTGCTATCTCTGTGATAATCAAAATTTTAGAACCCAACAAACAACATGCTGATGATATACATAATAAAGAAAAAATTGTGGGAGAGCTTCATATGATTGCAAATTTGAAAATCATTTAAAAATCACGAGGAAAAAGAGACAAACTAAGATCATTGTTTAGTTCAATGTGGCCTTGGACCAAATTCTTTAGAAGCCAGTACATTTGAGCTACTCACATGGTATGTGTTCTAAGGTATACCTCTATACATCTGGAGCAGCTTCAACCAAAATATACATTACCCTTATGGCAGCCAGAAGATTCCAATCGTAATAATTTCATTTGTTACATTGATGATATCTTGTGATTTGTCAATTTGTCTTAAATGCATTTATTAAACTTTATATTCAATTGTAAAACTTACCTACATAAGTGAAATATAGGGGCAACAAAAATGAGAAGTCATTTCATTTCAATAACCATTCAAAAAGAAAATATGACAATTCGAGCATCAATCATATCAAGACAAATTTCCCAGACAGGAAAAGGTGTAACACATTAACCTTGTTGCCTATATAGCCCATGACACCTACTCCAGCAGTTGATACCTTCAAGTTCTGAATACGTCTCCGGAGGCTTCTGCGGACCCATACTGAAAGATAAATCCCAACCATTTGCTTGCTTATAATCCGTACAAAAGATGATCTCTTTTTTCTGTTTACAACAGTTTCCAGATCTAGTACAGGAATCACGAATGGGTCTGATGAGTCATTATAGTCTCCATGTAGAGGTTTGAATGAATTGCATGCTTTAAATGATCTAGCTGGGTTTAATGATTTTGGTTTTGATGTATCCATACTGTATTGGGATAACATATCCAATGGTTGTTCTGGCCAAATCAAGCCTATCATTTCTGAGCTGCTTAATGTCTTGGTAAGCTGCTTTTGTTGACTTACAAATGCTTCTGGAGTTACTTCACGAGTCTTAAAACTCAAATTATGGGAAAATATATTCAAGGGATATTGCTTGTGAACATTTTCTCCTTGTGCACTTTGATCTTGAATTAAAGGGGACTGGGGTGCTAAATTGCATTTTGGATCATCTCCTCTTGCATCAATCTGATCTTTGTTTAACGGGAAATTGAAGGATTGTTCATGGAATTGAATTTCCTCATCACTCTCACTATCTGACTCGGACAATATCTCATCTTCTATGCCAAGGGCATCATCTGATGGTTTGAATCTTGATGGTGAAGGAGGATCACTGTAGCATTTATATTTTGCTTTAACTGGTTGAATTTTATTTAGTGTCTCACGAATTATACGTTCCCATCTTTGAACAGGACGACTGTCCTCAGCACCAAAGACATTTCCAGCATTTAGTGGAACAACTTCCTGAAAGCTGCAAGAAAAGGAAGCCCACTATACTAAATTATAATAAAAGAATACAAGTAAACACACATGATAAAAAAAGAATAACTGGAAATTAAACAAATATAGACATTTCAGTTAAGAATCATATTCTGGAAGAGTGCATACAATATTATTCTTTGTTTCACCCATTCAAAAGACTGCTAGATATGTCCAAAATATTAAAACATGCAGTCAACATTACCAAACAGCAGACAAGCATCAAAACTTACCTAGTGGACATTTAACCTTAGCTTTTGGTTCTGATTTGTTTGGTCATATAAACAAAGATTGGTTGTGAATTTTGCTGAATCAAGAATCTTGGCAAATGGTGATTTTACCTCCCATAGAAGCCATCATATTTGTTATTTTGTTTATCACATACACTTTTGTAGTGACTTGTATTTTTAAATTCTGTGTAAAATAAGTGTAGCATCCATACAATTATTTCCTTATAAGAGAACTGTTTTTGGTGCTAATATAAAGGCTGCAAAATTACAATCTACTCAAGGCATCATCTCTAAATCAGGTGTTGCTATTTTTTGTACAACATTTATGTGTAGGTGGAATCATTGAAATTTTCATATTTGTGGAATGGTAGCATGACCCATCAACGTCTCTAGCACTTGATAACATCTCTTCACTTGTCAGCAGTAATGTGTTAGTGCAGTGGTGTGTCAACCTAGTTAAGAACCATGACTCTATCTGTGGTATACTACTTATTCCAGTTAAATGCAACTCTGAATTAGAGGGATTGGTGCAGCTTATCCAATTATTCGATAGTTTAATATTTATCTCAGGGTCATAGCTTTAGGGTTATTAGAATTTACCCGAGCACATATATATCAACTGGCTCCCCCATATCCAGCCAATCTTTGATGTTTAAGTCATCAGGTGGAAGTCTTCCCCCGACATTCCATGTCCCCACACAGATCCTACATCAGCCAAACATGTCAGAAAATGCCTTTGATTCAAATGCTTACTACACAGGCAACCATTAAATAAACTATAAATTGTGGGATAAAAGAGTGATAACCAGGAGCACTTGATTTTTTCACCAAATACAAGGATTGGTTTTCGTCAAGCATGTAAAAACATATGGATTAAATTGGCATGGAGAACAGAAATATGCCTGAGTTCTTTGGTATTTATATATTGCGCACGAAGGGTCTCAGATTTTCGTCTTCGTGACCTGCACGGAATGCTTCCAATGCGGTTATCTGTGAGTATACAGCCACAAATTAACCATTAGGCTTGCAGGCAAGAACTGAACTTGAGAAGATAATCAAATGTGATGAAACCTCAGCAGACCGTTTTATGAATAGCACAAAGTTAACCATCAGGTTTGCAGGCAAGAACTGAACTTGATAAGAGAATCAAATGTGTTGAAACCTCAGCATATCATGTTAAGGGGATGGATGGCTCAAACAATAAATGAGGTCAGAATTGGACTAATGCTAGAACATTACCGATTGATTCCAATCTGTTACTGTCCAATTCCAAATGAAGAAATGATTGAAATACAAAAAGGACATAGATGCTACACAGAATTATCAGAACATGCACACAGACACATATACGTGCACACAGACCAAGAGAATGATATCCCGAATACCAAAACCATAACCGGAAAACATGAAAATTTACCATTCGTCACCGCTTCAAATCCACCCAAATTCCTCTCCTCATCACGCAATTGACGCTCCCAACCACACATTTCTGCAGTACACCGACGCAAATCGCAGAAGAAAAGGCAGCAAAATGAGCAGCACAAACCAGAGAATAAGGTAAAGCTAAAGTTCATCGTGGAGTGAAAAAAGGAAACCATTTCTGGTAAGCCAAGAAGAACCTTGTATAACAAAGGAAGTACACAGTTTCGTGGGGGGATAAAAAGATGGGGAAAATAGGAGGAAGAAATCAGTCGATAGAAGTCGATCAGCACGAAAAAAGAGATTTTACGTTGAGGAGGAGAGACGATCTGACAAAAGAAACAGGGCACAAGTAAGGGGAAGGATGAAAAAAGCATTTCAACACAGACCTTCGTACTCGAACTCGCTCTCTGTGGTGTCCCCTTCGTCGGCGCTGAAGTCGGAGTCTCTGGAACTGATGTTGAGCCATTTCTTGAGGACGAGCTTGGGCCAGAGCTGCATCGCAGGTGCAACCCACAAAAAGAGAGAGAGAGAGAGAGAGAGTTCAGTGCCGCTGCATTGCGATCTCCCCAAATTTATATGAACCAGAGAAAACGAAAGAAAAGAAGGGAATTCCGCCGTGGCAACAGCTTCTTGATGCCATTGCCACGGAGCCTCGAGGATCATGCTACCCAGAACTCTTACCTCCTTTTGCTTCTTTGATCTCTGCCTCATTTTCGATACAACGGAGAAAGCCAGCGGCGGACGCGAAGAGAGCTGCTGCTCTTGTTCCCGGCCCGGGGAGGGGCATCACGAAGCATTTTTATTTTCCATTTCATATATATTACATGAATAATCAATCACATTTAAGACCATACGGTCCGAAATCCTGACCATGGACTTCCCCGGTCCTGGAGCTCCTTAAGAGCTAAGAATGCAGCGTCGCAGCCCAAAAGGCGACTGGTGGCTGGAATAATAATATAAATGAAAAGGGCAGCTGCGGGCTGCGGAAGGAGGAGGATGCACGATCGACGCTCCCTTTTTGTTTGACCCTTTTGTTTTTTATTTTAATACATATGAACAGTAGTAAATATAGGAAGGGTGGCCATTAATCATTAAAATCGGTGATGCTCTCGTACAAGCTATGCTAACTGTAGCTTCTCAGCCTCTCGAAAGGGCTCATCTTAAGTGGATGTAAATTTGTTGGAGGTTGACATGGAAACAATACGTGCCTGATTGAGACATTCTTTTAGCATTCATCAATACAAATTCGTCATGTCGGATCATATATGATAGAATCGACACGTTAATGTCGAGCTGCTCGTCTATTTGTGAGTACAACTTGTCGGGTTGGCCTCATCAAATTGGATCGTTTGCTTTGGCCTCGGGGTATGATTTCATCCTTGAAATATTTGCTCATCTCATCATCAAAAAATAGAAATTCTGCATGTAATTTTGATGGACTCGATGAATCGAAGATGGAAGACCATCATAATGAATGGTTCCATGTGCACAAAATGCACATCCAAGTGCTTGTGGTGGCAGGCAGGACCTCCCTCCGCTTTCAAGTTCTTGAACCCCGCTGGATTCCACCGAGTCGCGACAGGGCACATGGCTGACTCGCCACTTTGGTCACGATGGACGGATAACAGGCATGCAGAGGTGGGTCTCCGGCCGCCCACCTCCACCGATCCAGTGGGGGAGAACCTTTATCCATACGTACTCAACAAACCGACAGAGACGACGAGACATAAAAGAACAGTCGGTCCTGCGGACAAAAGCGTGCGATGAGACGAATAGAGCAGGCCGGAGGATGCTTCCGGGAGAGGCTTCCTATTTGCTCCTCCGAGTTATCGGTGGCCTCCAATCCGCCGCCATACGTGCGATGGAAAGAGGCGATAACAAGTCAAAAGACACAGCTGGCTGAAAGAATATAAAAAAACAAAACAACATTAGCACCCAGGAATGGAATGATCGTCGCAAATGAGCCTTCAAATATATTATTTGTCGAAAATGACATCTGATAAGGTGAAAAATATGTTCAAAGTCCGGAGTGACGTGTTCCCTCGACGTACAAGCATCTGTAGTAGGATAGAAGACACAGATGCTTATTTGAAATTTGAAATGGGAATAATAAATAAATAAATAAATAATTGAGACAAGGTGTTTATTTTTGTTTTGTTTTGTTTTGTTTTGTTTTGTTTACACCCGTCAAAGTTGTTATGTAATACATAAAGGGTTCTCATATCCCTTGATTTGATATAATCTCCTAATTTATGGGATCGATTTAATTATCTTTCACTATGTAAATAATAGACACAATATATGTATAATAAAATGTAAAACTTCTTCTTCATCTTTCTCTCTCTCCTTTTCTGCTTTCGTGATATCAAAGCCTTCTCCATATCGTTTTCTCAAAGACATCTCCTTTAATATGGATTCCTCCCTCCTGCATGCCCATAATATTAGATAATTACATTTAATCTTTGTTTTGCTTTGTTCTGTTTGGCGATCACTTGTCGTTCTCTTCGACGAATTATTCTATTCCCAGTGACGACACTACGTATGTTCTTCTCCAAACTGATCAGAGCATATCATGTTTGGATGTTGTTAGTATTCGATATGCTTTAAGATATCTAGCTCAACAATACTATATTTTCACCGATTTATATCCCTATGAAACAATCTCTAGGCCAATCTGATAATAAATTTTATTCTCAGATGATGTTTCTTCGGTATCATCAACTTCTTTTGTCTTAACCTCGATATGAGTAAAAAAAAAAAGTGTCATAAAGAGGGCAATGTGGCAACAATTGGTGAGTGATGTTGACCATTTAGAACACCAGAGAATTATTGTCATAAAGAGGGCAATGTGGCAACAATTGGTGAGTGATGTTGACCATTTAGAACACCAGAGAATTATTGTCATAAAGAGGGCAATGTGGCATAAAGATGCCCCAAAAACATGACGAGTAATGCATGATGTGAATTATTGTCCTTGACACAACTAGACTTGTCTGGTCAACGCTCCACCTCATAAAGAGGGCAACAATTGGTGACAGCAATAGGCATGAATCACAAACTCACACCGGATGCTTTCTATTGCTTTGCTCCGCGCATAATTGGGAGGGAGGTCCAATTAAACCACAGAATCAAATCGGCTTCAGTGCTCTCTCGCGTTCTTTTTTCCGTTTCGTTTCGTTTTTTGTTTTTGCGTCACCTTGGAGGTCGTGATTTATTAGATGAAGCGTGACATGAAAGAGACTTAACTGTGTCCGTTTCGAAGGAACAGACACAGTTGGGCATGAGCTCCGTCGCCCAAAGAGGCCGGGGAATGAATCGCATCGCCTGGGCATCCCCGAGCCGGAAAGTAACCGGCCGGAGGAGCGTGGATTAATCTGCATATAGCAGCCGGCAGGCCTCTCTGCAGCACTCTGGGATGATGCAGTTTGGTTCTCAAAGACGCAGTGACGTACAAAAAGTTCTGCCACGTAATAGTTTTCTTTTATGCTGCGTGGTACGCTGGGCAGGACAAGCCCAGGGGAGTCCAAAACTTTAGCCCAAATAACCACGCGCGAGGGTCGTGTTTGTGGTCGCCAAATAATTTTATAGCCTAACTCCATAATTATGGATGTTGCTCTAAATATATTGCTCCCCCAAAACGATCTTACGCCATGATAGCTGCTGTCAGGCATCATATAGATAGATGTATTATCACATCACATGCACGACTATAAGCTTCCATCTACTCAGTGGCTGCTACGATCTGAAATCTCTTCCCTTGTACAATAAAAGTTGCCCAAAAAATGTATGCGAAATTACTTCGACCCTTCAATTTACTCTCTGTGATCATCATGTAGCCTTCCCTTCTTCAATGCTCCCCGCTTGGTTCCCCCGGCCACGCAAAAGGGGTGGCAGGCAGTCTTACTTGATTCAGCATATTTATTTTCTTTTCATGGTGTCAACTTGGTCGTTGAGCCAGGCTCGCTTTCAGTCGCTTACCTCTTTTGATACCACGTGTCATAACTTAAACTACTATATAGCTGACATTTTCTTGGACTTCCAACTACTAATGTAGCAGCTGACATTTTCTCTGCCAGCTAACGACACCCAAAACCTACCGTGGCATGAGAGAAAGGGACTGGTTCCACCTTGGGACTGCTAGCAATCAACGAAATATTTCTGCCAACTGGATGTACAACAAGAGAAAAAACAAAAAACAAGCAAATTACAAACCAAAATGAGACTGTCCCGCTACACTACGCCTCGGCAATAGTTAGCATCGTATGCGGAAAAGGATGACAAACAAACAATGAGCAACAAAGGTGCCACATTGCGGGTTCGCCGCGGGTGTCCGCATCAACATGTCCAGTACTGCAAAAAAATCTGTCATCGATATTTGCGTTGGAGTTCTACAAATCAATGACAAAACAGGCGAATTCGAGAGATACACCGTAAGCTTAGCCAGCAGAATCTAATTGCAATAGCCATCATCATAGATTGCCATTTATTTGAATGAAAAGGATCCCACGATTCAGGTTGAGTGCAAAAATCAACTTCAACAATATTACATTATTGAACAGCAGAACCTAGAACAAAATTATGAAAAATAACGCATACATGAAAAATATTGGGCATATGACGTCATAAGTATAGAATACAATAGAATGTGCAATGGTGTTGACAGCTATAAGTTTACTCATCTGTGATCGATCAAATCCACAGCTCAATCTTTTCTTATATCACACAAGATTAATAGTGAAGGAGACATACGGATAAGCCTCGGCTTCACCACCGATGCCAGCCAGGCCAATTTCATCTTCAGAGTTCCAATAGGAGCTGAAAGGCAAACAAAAACAAGGTTAGTGAGAAAAAACGATGAACTAAGCAAAATCAAGTCCAAATAAGATTTTCAATTAGGCACATCAGTATGATGACTCAACAACTCCATATTCTAGAGAATACCTAATCCAAGTCTAATATGGAAATATTAACAACCATATAATATTACCTGTTAACATTTCCACATAGCTCTTCCAGAATACCACGAACTTTCTTCTCACTTTTCACCAAAGGTGCCAATACTACAGCCTGTAAGATACCAGCAGAACTGCATCACAACTTTATCCTGGAGATTTCTAATCAAAACAGGGAAAATTGATTTAGTACCAAAAATGATGGTGGCAACCCATATCTGAGAATGCTCTCTGCAAAGACACGAACAGCACAGAAATGCATCCAAGAACTGAAAACCTGCAAGCAAATGCACATGCAGAAGTGATGTATTAAAGCAAAGAATGCATTGGTGAAAGTGTTTGTGTTCCATGCAAGTGCATAACATACAGCTTAATGCTGGTAGTTGTGTTGTTCTTATCCCTACCAAACTTGAGCAGCACAAATGTACAAAATCCCACATGCTTCTTACAATCATTATATAAAACATACAAGTACAAAATTCTTTTCATATGTCCATATCTGATACATTTATATGACCACTATCTTATAATTACAGAAAGCATCAGTGCAGGAACAAATCAAAAGGAGAAAATAACGGAAACCAATTAAACCAAAGAACTTTGGTGAACAAAAATGCATCAGCTTAAGGCATTTGCAAAACTTTGCCTCTCTACATTACTCTGACAGCTTGCCACAATTTGTGTTTCAAGTAAGTCGCCAATCTTACATATTTGTGGTTAGCTATCTTCTCTTCATTTGTGAAGTACTGTGTTAAACTTCAATAGTTTGACATTAATATGATTGTCAGTGAGCTATTAAGCCAGTGTTTAATTCAATCCTTTCCTGTAACTGGTGGCTGGTGCAGAGGCAAAAGATCATGATACCGTTTTGAAGAAGCACAACTGACAACAAAATTTCTAATAGGATATGACAGACATATTGCACCACACAGAGCCTCGAGCTTTAACCATAGAAAGTAATGTGAAAACAAATCAATAGAACTAGTCATTAGTTACAGATTTATGAATGAAAAAAATGTACATTCATGAGATTCAAACAACAGCAATTGATAATTGAACATGTTGATACAAATTATAGTGTGTTTATCCACAGTAATTGACATAGTAAATCACTATAGTAGTTAATAGAAACACTAAATTTGATCTGTAGAAGCATGTCTTGGCTTTTACAACCACTAAACAACAGAAAATAGAAAACATCAGCCAAACTGGACATGAAGAAAAGATGTGAGAAACAGAAGGGATATACAATGCAACACATTGACAAAATGATTGGTGACTAAAATATTTAGAAAAGTTTGCTCTGTGCCCGGACCATAAGTATCAAGCATGTCTCTGGCGATCAAAAAGGTGGTCTTAAATATACATTCATGGTCTCTTGAACATAACTCATAGACATGGAAACAGCAACATATGGATTGTCTACATTACCCAATTTTCGAACACCAACTAATCAAAATTGTAGTATATATGGACATATCTTGGTACCAAACTCATTTTAGGAACAAACTTGCTCCAGTTCCTGGCCTCAGATGACAAGCAATTTCTACTGTTATTTCTTTTTTTTTTCTTCACTTGATCAAACTGGTCTTTTTGCTCAATAATTATATCGATTCTCTCCTTCTGAAGTTACAATCTATCATTGCCACTTTACGAACATACAAGAATCATTATAATAAATGTATCCAATCAAACATAATTAATGCCTAGAAGATGGGCATGTATACTCCTATACAGATACAGGAAAGTTACCAAGAAAATAGTAACCATCTTCTATCTTTTAAAAAATCAATGGTTCAGTCATGTACCATAATAAACTTGTAATAATTTTGTGACAGTGGACATCACTGCTTTAAATCTTCAAAATTGAATAACCACAAACAAAGGAATAATGGCAGAATTGCAGCATAAGAAGATCCAATAAGCAAATTAAACTAAAATGTTAAGTGTACCTCTCCATAACTGGCATAACACCATTGTAAAAGAGAGCTCCTCTTGCTCTCCTGATCCTGTATTAGTTTTTCAAGCTCTTGTTTCCTACTCTCTTGTGCTTCTGGACTATACTCAAACTCTCGAATCTGAGCCACAAGAAGCATAAAACTAAATCCATTAAAAACAAAGTGAATAAAGAACACCAGAGAACTTGACCATTTAGAAATCTCAAAAGAAAAGAAATGGACATCTGTGAGTTCTCTGACAACTCTAGGAAAAGTTCTAACATGCTGATGAACTTCGATGTTTCCTCTAAAGAGACACAAGATAATTAAAGCAAATCTTCTTGCGTAAAGAAACTTGCCTGAAATCCTTTTTCACGTGCATTGTTGCGAAAGTTGTCAGCAACCTTCCGAAAGAGTGTCACAGTATAAAGAGCATACTCATTATCCTCATGTAACTTCTTTGTTGACCTAGGCACCTGAATAAATTCAAGTGGCTATCAAGGGCTAAATTTACATCAGAAGAGCAAATGCTATTCAATTCCAGTTTACAGTCTTCAAAGTAAATCCTTGTTTAGCTGTATACATATGCTGATTGATACTCTTTTATATTGAGCAAACAAAATTTATCATTTCATGTGAGACAAAGGGAAAAAAAATCTGCAACAAAGTAATAAAAGTTTAATTCAGTACATGTGAGACAATTTAAGTTACCAAATTTGCAATTTACCAGTCAGCAGACCCAATTGCATACTGAGTCAGAAGTAGCTGTTTCATTTGTTACTTACAAGGCCCAAAATAAGAAAGAGCTTGAGATTAAGTCCAGAGAAAGTAAAATAAAGCATCACCAAAGCATGATGATATAGACAAAGGTACATACGTACAAGGTCTGTCATACCGAAGCATACCGCCCGATACGGGCGGTACGTACCGGTCCGACAAATTACCGGTACGCGGACCGCCCGCTACCGGATGGTACATACCGGTTTTCGACTATAACACTGTAGCAGTGCACTGTAGCACTGTATAATGCACATGAATGGTGCAGTGCCACATATATAAATATTTTTTTATTAGGCCCTTTCAATTAGGGTCTAATAAAACAAAATTCATGGTAAAACATCTATATTACAGGTTATACCATAAAAAAAAATATTTATACATGTCAGAATAGACCTAGAATCATGAATTTTGTTTTATTAGACCCTAATTGAAAGGGCCCATCCGTGAGTGGTGCAGTGCCATACAATGCACATGTTGCCTACTAAGAACTGATTATGGCCAAGGACATCAAGTCTTCAAGGAGATATGTTACAATAGTCCATTATGATGGGTCAGATTGGTACATAAAAACTAAATGGACCTGCTACTAGTAATAGGTTCAAGAATTTTGGGCATTTGGTAGCTTCTAAAAATGCAAGTATGCTCATTCGGTAGCTTTAAATCAAGCAGCCCAGTACCCTGCTAGCTCATACTACAAAATTTTGAAGTTTCAGTTAGCACCAAAGGCTTCTGGATGCTCAATATATCTGGATACCAATAGTGTTTTTAGAAATAAGTCGATGAAGGAGATTGAACAATTGGGTAGATACAGCTGTTGACCTTGGCACTTGAATAACTGATTTTTTAAGTTTCCAGAAAGGCAATCTTCTTGATACAACAAAAAGATATCTCTATATGGACTTCCAGAGGTTACCACCATGCAGTTGTTTTCTCATTAGCTTTTTGTATGTCTATGCTTATGTTAACAATTTAGAGATCTAGCATAATTAGTTTCCATAAACAATTGTCAGTAAGCCTCCAGTCATGAGCATGTTAGCAACAAAAATGAAGATAAGAAAAGTAAGATAAACATATCTTTTAGAAAAGGGATCTATTATAGTTTAAAGACAAATAATTAAATCAATTTATACTAGAATATTTTACCACAAATGTAGTTAATGTTTCATAGCTAGAGAGCCAGTCCTTCTGAGAGTACTTAGGAACTATTGCCAGAAGTGTCACCAAATGTTCTGATGCTACAATATCTTCTGGATTTACCAAATTGGAAATGTCCCGAACTGCTAAGCTGCAATAGACGGAATAACAGCTTGGACTTACATTATAAAAGCAAGCTGTAGATAAAGAAATGGAAATAAAAATCTCCTTTGGTATAGCCTTAGAAGATTTTAGATAGAGTTAATACCTTCCACTTTGCTTTCTGTTTATTGCATTAAGCTGACTACGGATATTGCTGTATTCTGCAACACGAACCTGCAGAATTACAAAAACCAGTATAAGCTTTAACATGAAAGCACGACAGTAGCTTTTTTCAAGAACTGAATGATGTATGCTGTCCTGGGCTTTTACCGTCTTTTACATATCTTATTTGCATTAGAATACGATGAATGGGAGGAAATTTCCCATGCCTGATATTGGCAAATGTAAATTTCGATTTGATCATTGGAGGAAAGAAAGACTGAAGCCAATTAAATGTCACTGTTAAAAAATAATCCTCTGCAAAAAAAATATAAGAAGGTTCCTGATGTAAACCGTCAATCAATGACTGTGTAAACTCTCAATCAATGATTGCCAAAACTGTGGGATGGAAGAGAAAAAAACAAAAGTTTGGCATACCATTGTTTTCTTACATTTTCTAGTAGTTTCAATACTAAGCTAAACTTAAGTCACCAAAAATCATGGTGTTTGCACTCCAAAATTAAAACAGACATCTCTTTTTATCCTCAAGAAAACCACAAGAGCATAAGCCATATAAATGGGAATATTGACAACAATGGTACAACAAGCCGGAAAACAGGGGTCAGAACTTCAAAACTGGAAGAACCTTTGGTTATAATTCAGGCTTTCGAAACCATGTATGTAGTTTTGCTTATTTCTGGTTTCTCATAGTATAAGTCAAATCTGAATGATCAGAAGACTGCTTGGAATAATCTCAGGCTAAAAACAATAGCAGCAATGATTAGCAGTAGCTTTGCTGCCATAGCAGTTCTGCAAGCAATGAAAAGCATAATAACAAAAAATATGTTTGGAAAGAGACAGTGAGCAAACAAGTAAAAAAACTGCTTCCGGCAGAACTTTTTCTTAAGTCAAATATTTATCATTAAGTACTCACCAAATTGGACTATAATTAGAGCCAATATCCAAATGAAACAACAGTCAGATCTAACAGAGGTACTTGCGATAAATTCTGACTCATATAGGTAATATGCAAGTCGATATTTTATTCCAGCCCTCTGCCAAATGAAATATGCAAATTTGTAAAATTCATATGTGAAAATAAAGCACAAGGCCCCAAAGATTTGAAACATCTAGTAAGGAAACACCATTCCCCGATGATCCTAATTGCATTGACCTAACTAGTATATTGTTCTTGTTTGTTCAAAGAATTAAGCCTCTACATGTGAAGATTATTCTTCTTTTGATATATTTGCATGTGGAGATTTGGTAGACAGAGGGGTTTAATTCAGTAGGATGCTTCATCCTTGAGAGGTTCATGTCAACCAGAACCATCTGGAACAAAAGATTGTAATGTTAGATTCCTTCACAATAGTAAAGAACAGGAATTGGTAGATCATTAAAAGCATCACCAGGGTAGAATTCTAAGTAGAGCTGACTATGATCTCTTTGGTATTATATGCAATCTAATTCATAATTAAGCATAATTAACCAAAAAAGATAATATTATTGCTAGCTGAAATATAATAAGTGAGAATTTCTAGAAAAACATCTGATTGAAGCACAGTGGACTATCAACAAATATCTTTAAGGAGAGATCTATCAAAATGACCTTCATGTCGTCCTCAATTTTAGCCACTTGGACATGAATGCTGTCAACGAGTTCCCTCAGAGGAGACATCGTGGGATACTTTCCTTCATCCCAAACAAACCTGCCATTCCATCGAAATCATTAACTTTCCCAGTGGGGCTGCCATTACCAATAACTTAGATCATCAAAAAGAGAAGAAGGAAAAAAACACTCGGATTCATCGTTGATGCACGGAAGACCGACCTCGTGAGGTATGAATCGATGGGAACCCCATCCACAGTTAAAGCACCAACCTCTACGCCCGACGCCTTCTCGAGCTCCTCGATTTGGCGTCGGATCTTATGAGTAACTCCTTCTATAAAAGCATTCGACTGCAAATCCAAACCCAGCAAATTCAACGTTACAGCGATATTAAGTCTCGAAAACTCCGAACATGCTAAAAGAATCACCTTGACGAGGTCATCACTGAGGGCGAGAAGGGAATCTAGGGTTCCGACTCGCAGATCCGGCATGGTAAACTGCGACCGAGAACCGAATCGATAAGAGATCTAAACCTGAAGGAACGGTAACAATAACAAGAGCGAGAGACAGCAAGAAGGGTATGGGATGGATTACACGATAAAGCGGGGTGTCGAAGGAATTCTTGGAGATGAATTGGCGAAGGCGATTCCAGGTAGCGGAGGCGGAGGTGTGGACAGGGAGGGAGACAATCCAATACCTCGAGGTGGTCGCCATTGGCGCTGCGATTTCGAGACAGATCAAAGAGGTTTAATCACGCAGGGAGAGGAGGAAGCGATGGCAGGTAGCTGCCCTTCCCCTCTTCTTTTCCCTTTTTCTAAAACAAACGCAAGAAACAGAAACACAAAAACGTTGCGAGCCGGAGCTCGCACCTGTACTGCATCGTCTCAGCAGCTCAGCGGCACACAAGTATGTGACCCGGACCCAAGTATGTACGAGTCGCGGTTAAAGAAATATGTTCCTTTATCGATGAACTTTAACCGCTTAATGCTCAAACATCACACCAAGTATTTAGAAGCTTAATAAGTATTTTTTGACCATGACGGTGATTATTATAGTTGATTAGTTAAGCATGCATAAACCCAAGATATATGCTTATGGGATCCTTTCCGAACATGAGCTCCTCCTCTCTACCAGGACACTAGAGTCAAGTAGTAAAAGAAGGCAGATGGACAATAACGTAATTTGCTCCTCCATCTTGAAAGGTAGGACTTGCTGCAACCAATAAGACATCGAGAAAATTGAAATGCAAAGGACTTGCACCGACTCCGGGCCGCTGGGCTGGCATGTCACGGTTTCCGTCACTTCACCCAGTTCATTGGCACGAGTGAAGATGCCCGTGAGCTCAGGCGTCAGCAGTTTACATTCGAGGGATGGTGCATACATATAGTTGAACAGCTGATGTTTTCCCAGCTCCTCTGCTTAATTAAATTCGTCCGGTGGTTTTGTGCACGCGTGTCCGCAGATAGGCCTCCATCGCAGTCCTTTTCGGCACGCCCAGGCCGCGTGAATCTCCTCCACGTACCTTAGCACCCAAGCGGTCACGTAGCTCACGCAGTCTCGCTAAAGCATCAGGAGTATATAGCGTGGAAGGGGAAAAATGGACATCCAACGAGACCAACATCAGACAGGCCCGAGTTTTGTATATGCGCCTAACATATTTCAAGCGCGCACCACGTTGCCGTCATCCCCCATCTGGTATATATGTTGACAAGGTTTAAATGCTAAGGAACGCCCACGTCCATTGTCCGTAGCTATAAAGAAGTAATTAATAGCTGCGAGGTTTCAGCCTAGCCATGCACTACAATTCAATCATTCCAAGTTAAGTTTCATGTTGGATGTCGTTTTCGGAACCAACGGGACTTGATCTAACATGGGATTCCCAAGGGACGATCAGGAAGCCAAAGGTGCTTGCGAGTTGCGGCTGCTAAAAGCTTCATTCCGGCGGCCCACAAACTCCATGAGAAGCTTTTCTCTACATCCATCGCCATCAGAGTCCACAAGACCAAGATCCACCACTTTCATTTCAACAAGGCCCCCTACTGTCATCAAAATCTTCTGATCCAGCTTCCATCATATCGTTCGCCTTCTTGCTTCCTCGATGATTAAGTTCTTGCAAGCAGAGAAACTTGCTGGATTGCAGAAAACAATGTCATCCTCTCCAGTTTCGATTCCACTATGGAGATGCATCTCCAAACCGGAATCGATTAGATATTTTATATTGCTACTTCTGAGGGGCTAGCGAAGTAATGCATGGCGTAGCATTGTCATCAGCCAATGAAATTATCAGGAATGAAGCATTCCAGCTAAACAATTGATCTCGACGAAAGGCGCATACCCACTGCTATGTCTACGATAAGCCTGTATGCTGAGCATTTGGCCTCAAAAGCAGATCATTCATCAAAACAAGAGTCAGCGGAATAAAGGACCGATTCAACCGAAGAAATGATGATAGTGAAGTCCTGCACAATCTTCATGCAGTAAAAAGCTATCATTCAATTCATTCACACTAGCTACGATAAATCAGTTGCATAAATTTGATCAAACAAAAAAGGTTTCAGAGAGCAGTCGTAGCATCAAAAATGCGAAAACAGCAAGCACAATTCCAAGCCATCTCCTGCCGAGCCGATTATATACAGTACGCCCGTCGTGTCCATTCGCCGATGGTGATGCTAATAAGATGCCTGGTTGATGGCTTCTAAAAGGACGATCATCATGGCTCAAATCACAGGGGAGAAGCGTGCTAGTAAGCTGCCCGATTGATGGCATCTCATAGGACATCACGGCCGAAATCACAGGAGAGAGAGAGGTCTGGTGAGGTTACAACAGGGTGTTTGTGGATGTGTGCCTACACACCCATGTCCGAACCTAATCCATTGAGCAGCGTCGGGGACAAGATGCATTTGCCATCCGACGATGGTTCCAAATAATCCGTACAAAGGTGAGTTGTTTCGTACATCTCCTCCTTCCTACGAAGTGGTGGAAACTAAATTAGTTGGATATTGATAGAATCATATAATCTCAAATTTTGACGATAAAATTAATTGATGAATTAATAATTTAATCTATGTGTTGAGATAAGTGATACAAGACTAATTACGATTGTGAAAAAAGTAAAACAATTAAAAAAGAATTGAATGATGAGCCGAAGTAAATGATCGGACATCAGGCTGGATGAATCGGGGGATACACCGAAGG
The DNA here is from genome assembly GCA_001649415.1 of Musa itinerans. Lineage (NCBI taxonomy): Eukaryota > Viridiplantae > Streptophyta > Magnoliopsida > Zingiberales > Musaceae > Musa > Musa itinerans. Next base: position 43,510 of record LVTN01000953.1, on the reverse strand, counting down.
ATCGGATGATGCAATGAAAGCTCACCGGAAGTTCAGTTCGTCGAAAGCTCGCCGAAAGATTACCGGGAGTTTGCCGAAATTTAACCAAGAGTTTGGTTGAACAATTGATGTGCCGGACAACTTAGATTGCTTGTATCGTAATTGTATTAGCCTTAACTATCGTAGTTAGGACTTTAATTTGAGTTAGTTTTAGGATAAACCCTACTAACTCAATTAAGGGCTAACTAACCATAAACATGACTGAATTAGGCCGGTTAGATGGCTCATTCAGCCACTTGGAGCCACATCAGGCAGTAGAGCCACCTAAGGCTCACATCCTAGGTGGTCTGGGCGGTAGTATCGCCGGTAGTTAATGTTGCCAAGCGGTGGTACTGCCTTGTCAAGCTATGGTACTGCTAGAGCCCAGTCTCCGAGGCTCTGTCAAGTGGTGGTACCGCCTGTTGAATCTCGGATTTTGATGATGAAGTCAATTGTCATTTGTTATCTAATCCATATGTTGAGATAAGTGTGCAAGATTAACTACGATGAAAGTAAGACATGCAGCAGGAGTTGCGCCGGAGTCAAGACTATGATCACGTTGGGAGTTCGAGAGTTCGACGTAAGTCCGGACGGTCGTCGGAGGTTCTACGGGAACAAATCCGAGAAGTCCAAGAGCTTACCAAAGGAGCTCATCGGAACTCGCCAAGTGGATCGTCGCAAGTCCAGGAGTTTGCCAGAAGTCCGCAGGAGCATCACCGAAGATTCGTCGGATGTTCGTCGGAAGATCGCCGGAAGAAGCGATTGACGCACCGGAGCAAGTTGCAGTAAATGTCTTAAGAAATATCGTAGTTAGCACGTTGATTAAGTTAGAAATGGGAGGTGATCCCATTAACTTAATCTTGGGGCAATTGGGCCCCTGAAAGACCCAAATTGGGCCGAATGGATCAGCCCATTCGGACCCAGATTTTTGGCTAGCGGTG
>LVTN01000953.1:20746-31001 GCA_001649415.1 Musa itinerans | reverse complement strand
ATAAGCCCCAAGAGGATTCAAATTTGGGCTCCAAATTTTAAATTCTCTTGGGTTCCCGATGCTGGCGGTGCCACCGCCTATCGGTGGCGATGCCACCGCCTGACCTTCAGGTGCTGGGCGGTGCCATCGCCCAGTCTAGCGGTACCACCGCCCGAACTCTCGGGTTCTGGGCGGTGCCACTGCCTACACTATTCCAGCTCACTATATGGGCTCCAAACTTGGCCTAAACTAGTCCGATGTCACGCCCAATTGGCCCTTACTTGGGTTATAGGATTAACACCTAATCATAACCCTAATTAGCATAAAGAAAAAGTATTCTTCTCCAAATCATTCCAATCTTTCATTGGAAGAGAAGACCTTTTAAAACCGTATTCGACAATGTTTCATAAGTTCAAATCTAAAGAAAGCAAGAAAACTCTCATTCAAGTTTTCCAATAAGTGTAGTCTATCCCATTGAAAAAGGGAAGACGAATGAGAGAGTGACCCTCTTGAAAGCCAAAAAGAGCCATTTCTCTTATGTGTTAAACCAAATGAGAAATACGAGGCTCTAATACCAATTGTTAGGAAAAGGGTCGGCACTAAAAGGGGTGGTGAATTAGTGCAACAGTAAAATAATGTCGATTTAAAACTTCGTTTCGATTAAATCTATTTCCGACGAAAAATCGTTTCGTTAAGGTAATAACTTTGAAAGCATATGTTTGTGAAGTGAATGCAGTAGGCAAGTAAAGATTCAGTTTGCAGTATGTAAATGGCAACAATAGAAATGCAAACCAGAGAGCACGCCAATTTTATAGTAGTTAGGTTATCGTGACCTACATCCACTACGCCGATTCCTCTTCCGTCGAGGCCACCGCCATCCACTATCAGTCTTCCTTCAATAGGCGAAGACCAACCACCTTTTATAACTCGATACTCCTTTTACCGGGTTTAGGAGATAACCCTTACACCCCCATTCACTCCTCTCTCAAACTATTCTAACACTTCGAACTTTGAGAGGAGCTCACACAAGATTGCAGCAGCCTTTCTTTCCTTTTTTACTCTTAATACTTATGTATGTTAACCAGGGATGAGAGAGGTATTTATAGGCTTCAAGTTGATTCAAACCTGGAGTCTAAAAATATCTCATCCCGGGTTTCCTAGGTACGGGCGGTACCATCGCCTGCGCTGGACGGTACCACCGCCAATGTCAGTCTGACACTAACACTGCACTGGGCGGTACCACCGCCCAATCTAGCAGTACCACCGCCTGAGAGGCTGTGCTGGGCGGTACCACTGCCCAGACTGGTGGTACCACCGCCTGACACTATGCCAGGGGCGGTACAATCGTCGAGACTGCCGGTACCACCACTTGACACAGTCTCGAAGACTATGCCACGATGGTGCCACTTCTTGGTTTTGAATCTCGGATTTTGATGATGAAACCAATCGATAAGTATTTATGTTTTAATCTGTGTTTTGAGTGATGTAGGATGCTTCGATCAGGATGAGACATTTAAAGTAGGAAGAATCATGTTCTGTAGGAGGAAAACATGTCAAAAGATTGGACGTCGGGCTAGAGGAACGGTTAACGTATCGACAGAAGGCTTCGGGCCATGGATTCGGGCATCGGGCCAAGAAGAGTGGATATTGCACCAAGAATATTGGAGTTGCGAAGTCAACTAGCCGATTGGGCAATAGGCCGCAAGAGAGGACAATGTGCTGAAGAATCGAACGAAGCATCGAGGGACCAATGACATGCTGGACAACTTGATTAATGCTTAGTATTAATTGTCTAGATCGAAGTATGGTTTTACATGTGCAGGATTAACTACGATAGCAAGGCATGAAGTAAAATGAAGTCCCAGAGTCAAGGACAGGATTTTGTTGGGAGTTCGAGAGTTCGTCGGAAGTTCGGACGTTCGTCGGAAGTTCTGCCAGAACCAGCCGAGAAGTCTCGGAACTTGCTAGAGAAGCTCGTCAGAACTCACCCAGAAGATCATCATGAAGTCCAGGAGCTTGACGGGAGTCCGCCGGAACATTACCGAGAGATCATCGGAAGTTCGGTAGAAGCTCGCTGGAAGAATAGACATAGGGACTTGTTTAACTTAGCAAATGTCTTAGGATTTCGTAGATAGCACGTAATTGGGCTTGGATTTGGGCCAACCCAATTAGGGGCCAACTAGGCCCATGTAAGAATTGTGTTGGGCCCAATAAGAGGCCCAAATAGTACCCTAAGAAGTCTCACCGTCGTGGCACAGTCTTTGAGATTGTGTCAGGCGGTGGTACCGCTAGTCTGGGAGGTTGTATCGCCCCTGGCAGGGTGCCAGGCGATGATACTGCCAAACCTGGGTGGTGGTACCACCCAGGGTTGTGTTAGTGTCAAACTAAGACTAGGCGGTGGTACCGCCCATGCTTGGGGAACCCGAGATGGGAAAGATATAGGCTCCAAGTTTGAATCAACTTGAAGCCTATAAATACCCCTCTCATCCCTGGTTAAAGCATACAAGCACAGGGAGTTTATAAGTAAAGAAACGCTGTAGAAATCTCTTATGAGAATCCTCCTCTAGTCTAAGTGTTAGAATTTTGTTTAGAGAGGAGTGTGAGTGCTTATAAGGGTTATCTCCTAAACCCGGTAAAAGGAGAAGAGGGGTGTAAAAGGTGGTTGGTCTTCGCCTATTGAAGGAAGATGGATAGTGGATGCCGGTGGCCTCGACGAAAGAGGAATCGATGAAGTGGATGTGGGTCACAACGATCGAACCACTCTAAAATCTGGTTTGCATTTCTTTGAGCAATTTACTTTAACTACAAATCATCTTACTTGCTCACTGCCTAACTACCTTCAATATATTTACGAATACGTATGCTTTCAAGTTAAGCTTTCGAAATTGATTTTCATCGAAATTAGATTTTATCGTACGAAGGTTTTTTGAACCAACGTAACTTTTACCGCTGCACTAATTCACCCCCCTCTTAGTGCCGACCCCAATCCTAACACTTGGGACACTATTTGGGCCTCTCATTGGGCCCAACACAATTCTTACATGGGCCCAACTGGCCCTTAATTAGGTTGGCCCGAATCCAAACCCAATTATATGCTAACTATGAAATCTAAGACATTTGCTAAGCTAAATAAGTCCCTATGTCTTGGTTTCTTCGGGCGAGCTTCCGGCGATCTTCTGACGAACTTCCGACGATCTCTCGGCAATATTCCAACGGACTCCCGGCAAGCTCTTAGACTTCACGACAATCTTCTTGGCGAGTTCCGACGAGATTCTTTGGCAAGCTACTAGACTTCTTGGCAGAACTTTCAACGAGTGTCTAGACTTCCGACGAACTCTCAAACTCCCAACGAAATCGCATCCTTGACTCCGGGACTTCGTTTTGCTTTATGCCTTGCTATCGTAGTTAATCCTGCATATGTAAAAATACACTTCGATCTAGACAATTAATACTAAGCATTAATCATATTATCCAGCATGTTATTGTCCCTCAACGCTTCGTCCGATTCTTCGGCGCATCGTCCTCTCTTACGGCCTATTGCCCAATCAGCCAGTTGACTCCGTAACTCCGATATCCTTGGCGCAAATATCCACTCTTCTTGGCTTGATGCACGAATCCATGGCCCAAAGCCTTTTGTCGATACATCGACCGATCCTCCGGCTCGACGTCCAATCTTCTAACGTGTTTTCCTCCGGCACAACATGATTCTTCCTGCTTTAATTGTCTTATCCTGATCGAAGCATCCTACGTCACTCAAAACGCAGATTAAAATATAAACACTTATCAATTGGTTTCATCATCAAAATCCGAGATTCAATAGGTACCACCGCCAATACTGGGCGATACCACCACCTGCACCCGTGACAACTAGCTACCACTAGTTTAAGTGGTATAATCACTTGACAAAGCCTCGGAGGTTATGCTCTGGTGGTACCACCTCCTGATAGGGTAGTACCACCACCTAATAGGGTGGTACCACCGCTTGATAGGGTGGTACCACCCCCTAATAGCATTAACTATTGGCAATACCACTGTCTAAACAAGTTCTAGGATGCCAAGCCAAAAGCGGTTCCACCACCAGCCTTAGCGGTGCCACTACTTGACGTGGCTCCAAGTTACTAAATGGGCCAAATAGTAGGCCCACTTCAGCCATAATTTAGGTCCAATTGGCCCATAATTGAGTTAGTAGGGTTACAACCAAACCAAACTCAAATTAAGATCTAACTATGATGATTAAGACAAACAATTACAAAACAAGAAGCTAAGTTATCTAGCACATCATTTGTTCATCCGAATATCCGGCGAACTTCTAGCGAATTTCCGATGAACTTTTGATGCATCATCTGAACCTTTGGTGTATCGCCCGATCTATCGACAAATTGACTCCCACAACATTCGATCTTGGCGCAACATCCGATTCTTACGGCCCGATGCCCGATCTCTAACTCTGGCCTAACTTTTGATTCTTTTACTTTAATTATTTTACCTTTTCATAATCATAGTTAGTCTTGTATCACTTTTCTCAAAACATGGATTAGATCATAAATTCATTAATTGATTTCATCATCAAAATCTAAGATTCAACAATCTCCCCCTTTTTGATGGTGAAAACCAATTGATGATGGAGTTAACCTTAACTCCCCCTATTTATATGTAATATCGAAATAAGGTAAACTTAAATTCAAAAGGAATAATAACCTTTGAATTCAAGTGAAATAATTTTGATCATATGCATAAATCATATAATAACCTTTGAATTCAATGGAAATCGAATCATGATCAGATCATGATAATGAGATCGATTTACCTTTAAATATAGACCTTGAATAATCCCGGTCATAGGTCACTCGAGAGGGACATTGAGATGACTGGATAAATTGGTGTATTGTATAGGACATTCTTAACTCTTTGATACCAAACTTATAGGCCTAGAGGTTTTAGATTTAGCACAATCAGTCATCAGGAGTTGCAGCCAACCTTGTGAGGGCTATTGAGTTTCGATAGAGGATCATCCACTTTTGGTGTCATGAGAAGAATATCCTATATGTTCTTGCTTAAGCAAATCCTTGGCTAGGGTCATTCGGATTGAGAGAGAAAGAGTTCTCCGAGAGAATCTGATTAGAGTGAGACTTGAGTAGAAACTGTATGGGCCTGACAATACTATTCTCGGTATATGATCTCTAGTATATTAGATAGATGAAGGACTATAGATACATGGTAACTGAGGACAAACAAGTCAAATGGATTGGATTCCCCTGTATCGTTTGGGGACTACAACGAAGTGGCCTATTACATCCGCAATCGATGAGTCGAGTGAATTATTATAGAGATAATAATTCACTAAGCTAGAAGAAGTTCTAACAAGTATAACTCATGACTAGCTCGATATTAGGCCTAGCGGGTTACACACATATGATAGGTGTTGCGACGAGTAGAGGTTCGGATATAAGATATCTCTTGGAGCTCCTATCTTATTTGATATCCAATAAGCCCCTGAATTATCAGATCCTATAGATGGGATCTAATAAGAGATTATTGGGTAGAGACTCACTAATCTATTAGGGTTAAGTTGATAGGGGACCTCTATAAATAGGAAGAAACCAAAGGGCCATAGGCTAGACCCCTTTTGGCTGCCACCTCCTATTCTCTTGTCTTCCTCTCCTCCTCAACCTACAACCCCTATTTGGGGTATGTAGACAACAAAAAGGGTTGGCCCCTTCTTGATTGTGTGGTACATCCAGCAAGAAGATTTGAGAAATGGTTTGAGGAGTGTCTTCGCAGCCCCTACCATGTGGATCACCACTAGAGAGGAGGACAATTGACCTCCTTTACCATCTACCACAGATATATAGAAATTTAGGAATTTACAATCTCCCTAAGTAACATAATTTTCTTATATGCGTAGTTTTTCGGTTTCGTAGGTTTTGGCGTGCCAATCTTCGCACGATGACAAGAAACTTTTTCTTTTATAAAAAATCTAAGATTTTTATTTTTTGTTATTCCATTGCACATGTGATATCACCCTAGGTTTCCCAACACTCGACACCACCGATAGCTCGAGGCGTGGAGGTCCAAAAACCCAACTCCCTCCTTCGCGTCGAACAAAGGAGGAGACCACCTCAATAACACCTACAGCCTGCCTTGACGATGAGCAAAAGAAGAGGGGTAGGTCAATGATGGACCACTACTATATTAGGAAACCCGATCCCCTCCTCTGTGACGAATAGAGGAAGAGACCACCATGACTCCTCTCATAGCCTGCCTTAACAATAAGCAAAAGAAGAGGGGCAGGTTGGTAATGAACTACCATTAGGGTGAGAAACCCAATCCCCTCCTCCACTCAAGGCATGGAGATTAGGGAATTTAACCCCCTCCACGACAAACAAAGGAGGAGACCACCTCGGCTCCTCTTGTAACCCACCTCGATAATGAGTAGAAGAAGAGGGATAGGTCATTGACGATGAGAAAACTTGACCCCCTCCTCCACCTGAGGCATGGAGGTCGGGGAACTTGGACCCCTCCCCCATGATGAGCAAAAGAGGAGCCCACCTCTGCACCACCTGCAACCCACCTCGACTCCTCTCACAACCCACCTTGACGACGAGTAGAAGAAGAGGAGCATGTCAGTGATGGACTGCCACCAACAGTGCTCGCATCCCTCGCTTGTGGTCCTCACCAAGCTAGGGATGTTGGGAAACCCGACCAGGTTGAGTATAGATGGCCCCCTCCACTTGAGGTGGGTCTCTCGATGATGGGAAGGGCAGGTCAATGATGAACCATCGTTTAAGGCATGGAGGTCAGGAAGAAACAAGCCCCCTCCACCCAAGGTGGGTCCCTTGGCGATGGGAGGGGCAGGTCAACAATGGATCATCGCCAATAGTGCTTGCACCCCTTGCTTGTGATCCTCATCGAGTCATGGAGATTGGGAAACCAAGCTACAAAGGCCCAGAAGTGAGATGCGTGAGAGTATTGTGGGGGGGGGGGGGGGGGGCGGAGTGAGACAAATAATAGGGAGAACATCATTAGTATTATTTGACACATGGCCTCCATGTGGTGTCCCCCCCTTATTTGCCCACGTCGATAAGGGTCCAAGGCAAGTAGTTATAAGTTGTCCCCCCCTTGTCACCCACATGGAGAAAAGGTCAATGGGAGGTTATTAGATACGGTTAAAGGCTGCCTCCCCATAGAATATTACATAAAATATTTTACCCCTTTATAACCAAGTATAAAATTTTATCTTCAACATAATGGAGGGATCACCTTTTTGACTACACGTTTATACTCATATACCTCGGGTTACTAACTTGGGCATTGGAGGGACCAGGTCAAGAAACTAATTTCAACCTCAATCTTCATGTAGATGACACCTCGAGGGCTTGACATTTCCACCTCAGAGGTATCTCGGACAACCTTGTGCATATAGGTCTGGACCATATCGGGCTGATTAGTATATCAACAACTTCTTCCCATAACAAATTTAGTCAATTATTTATCTGAAAAAAAAAATTTTGTAACTACCTCTTTCAACCACATAACGATGCCATATTTTTCATGTGTGATATAGTCGTATGCACATTCTGCAACATCACTAGATCATGAAGAAAAAGAGAAAAGAAAAAACTACAGTCACATCAAGCTTATGGCATGGGCTTGATTTTTCCCTAATAAATATTGCATATTAATTTCTAGGATTGCATTGTTGCAACAATGGCAGAATTTATTTACTATAAAAAAAAGTATTATTGTTACCCAGTAGTGTAAACTGAATTGCTTCTATAGGTTATGGGTAAATTTTTTAAAATATATCAAGGTTCTACTTTTATTTTTTTTCACAAAGTACTTTTTAATTTCTCAAAGATAAAATTATCCTTAACCTTTGTATCGTCGCATTGTCACCTCTGACCCTCATCCATTGTTGCTATTGTACTCTCATTCATCGTTACCCTTGCTCTTATCCTAGTGCCTTCACTCTTTGTCTATTGCTATTGTCACGCCCTTGTTTAGTGCCTTTACCCTCGCCCTTGTTTGTCACTCTCATCCACTTCCAACCTCACCCTCATTCGTGGCAATCTCGCATTGTCACCTCAATTCTACATTTGCTTTTACTTCCATGCTCTCGTTTGCCTTCGAGAGTAAATGTTAATACTCTGCCCTCCTCTTCTTAACTCCATCATGGACCCTAACCCTAAAGCTAATTATAAGATCTTCGCCTACTACCAAATGTAGGTAGAGTATTATGCTATCATTTGCAGCTACTAGCTCCTATAATCCCAAGTCACCATCGATGACCCTCTCGAGAGATCACCCACCTCACTCACAATGACAACAAGGCAAATGAGAGGTGAAGGCGGTGAGGTGAGAGAGAGGGTGGAGACATATGAGGACGAGGACAAAGATAGCAAACAAGGGTTTGATGACAACAACAAACAAAGGACAGAGACAATGAGACGAAGATGACAACAAATAGAGTGAAGGCCAGAAGTAATATCATCTTTTAAAAGATAAGAAACGCACTATGAAAATAAACCAAGATGGGATACGAAGGTGAAACTTAGGATTTTTTAAAGAATTTGATGAAATGTCATAGTTGGTCATCACAAGATCTTCGTCTACTACTAAATGTAGGTAAAGCACCATGCCATAATTTGCAATGATTGGCTCTCACAAGCCTAGGTTGCCATCAATGACCCTCCCAAGAGATAACACATTGATCATAGTGATAACAAGGCAAATGAGAGATGAAGGCGGTGGGGTGAGGAAGAGGGTGGAGACATATGAGGAGGAGGACAAAGATAGCAAACAAGGGTGTGACGACAATAACAAACAAAGGACAAAGATGATGAGACGAAGACGAAAACTAATAAAGTGAAGACGAAGTAATATCATCTTTTAAAAAATAAGAAACACATTATGAAAACAAACCAAAATGGGACACTAAGGTGAAACAAATAATGGTCATAGTTGCTCATTAATAAAGTAAAAAACAAATAATTAAAATTTCCGACTTGCCGGATTCGAACCAGCGACCTAAGGATTACAGTACACAACTACAGTCCTCCGCTCTACCAACTGAGCTAAGGTCGGATTACGATTATTTTCTCTGTCAAATTATTAAAATTATATATTTTATTCTCTCGTAATGAAATGACGCCACTTTGAAGCCATGTTTTAGTAACATTTATATTGTCCTTCAGTAAAAGCTTTGGGTGTTATCGGGAGATAAAAATAAGTGTTTGATCAAAGGAAAGTGGTACTGATTCAATTTTATATATTTGTTAAGAAATCTTAGAAAGCATCGTATGAGTAACGAAAAGTAAAAATAAAAAATAATTTTCTTAAATAATTTTATCGAATCATCGTGTGTGAGACGTTCTCACTTAGGGGAACTCATATATCCCCTAAGATTGCACATTCTAGTTCATTGATGAAGGAGCTCTTGCAAACTCCTCTCTAATGGTGATCCACATGATGGACGTAGTAACGATGCACCTCCTCGTGTAGTACATTTTTTTCTCATTCCTAACAAAGTCATAAGATTTGATTAATTTATCAAATCTTATATTCCAACTTCGGAAAACTTCCTTTAGTCCATAGATAGACTTAAGAAATCTGCACACCTTATCTGGACTTTTCTTGGATACGAATCCCTCAAGTTGTATCATATATACCTCCTCCTCGATGTTACTATTAAGGAATATAATTTTCATGTTCGTTTATCAAATCTCATAATCATAGTGTGCTACAATGACCAAGGGGATTCGGATGGATTTCAGCATTGCCACAAGTGAGAAGGTTTCCTCATAGTCAATAACTTGCTTTTGACGATATCCTTTAGCCACTAGTCTTGCCTTATAAGTCTTTATCTTTTCATCTACTCTGATCTTCTTCTTGAAGATCCACTTGCAACCAATGGGTACAATACTCTCGAGTGCATCAACTAGGTTTCAAAACCTTATTAGAGTATATGAAATCCATCTCAGAATTCATGGTCTCTTACCACTTCTTGGAGTCTATGCTCGTAATAGCCTCCTCGTAGGTTTGAGGATTGATATCCTCAATGTCATCACCATTGATATCTCCCACATATCTCTCATGAGGATTGGATACTCTACCGAACCTACGTAAAGTCAAAACTTATGTGCTAGGTGCTAGTCATAGGTGCCCAGCAAGCCAATCACGTGAGTGTTGGCACGTGTGACTTGATACGAAATCTTTTTGCTTATTATATTTTGGCATATATCACTTTATATTAACTATTGCATATATGCATATATAT
>LVTN01000953.1:0-15965 GCA_001649415.1 Musa itinerans | reverse complement strand
AATCTAAAAAGGCTTGGGTAATTGGATGCAGATCCAATACCCACTAGGGAGGATCCATTAGGGTTTGACAGGGGACCTCTATAAATAGGAGGGATTCAGAGCCTCATAGGCTAGAGCCTTTGCTTACCTCTCCTGTTCTCCTCCCCCTCTCCACCCCAAAGCAGGCCTGGAGTTTTGAGGAGCGTCATCGCAGCCTTGCTGTGTGGATCACCGCTAGAGAGGAGGACGCTTGACCTCCTTCACCCTCTCCTAAAGATCTGCAAGGAAACAGGGATATATGATCTCCCTAAGCAACATAATCTACTCTATATGTAGTTTTAAGTTTCACGGATTTTGCGCACCAATCTTCGCACAATGACGAACATCTCTTTGGGAATAGGTGATTTTGTTTACTTGTTCTTCCGCTGCGCATCTGATGTCGCCCCCATGATTTGCCAACACTAGGTACCTGAATAGACTTGTCTTGTGGAATGGTGCTTGAGCTAGGTTCTCTAACCTCACTCAACTCTATCACGCTCCCACTATTTCCACAAAGAATGTGTTTATTCTCAAGGAACACCGCCCTCTTGGCAATAAACTTCTTTTAGTCCTAGAGGTGATAGAAATAATACCCATAAGTCTCCTTGGGTATCCCATGAATTTGCATTGTCCCATCCTTGATTTTAATTTGTCAGGATTATGTCTCCTGACATGGGCAGGGCAACCTCAAATCTTAACAACCTTAAGATTGGGTTTCTTCCCTTTTCATATCTCATATGATGTAGACACTACCGCTTTAAATGAAACTTTGTTCAGAAGGTAAGCTGCATACTCTTGAGTGTATCCCCAAAAAGAGTCAGGTAGGTCGGTGAAACTCATAATAGACCGTACCTTGTTCAATAGTGTGTCGGTTCCTCCTTTCCGATATACCATTGAGTTGAGGTGTATAAGGAAAGGTCTATTGGGATTACGATCTCACGGTCTTTGAGGAACTAGGTAAACTCTATACTCAAGTACTCACCTTCTCAATCTGATCAAAGAGTCTTGATACTCTTTTTAGTTTGATTTTCTACCTTATTCTTAAATTCCTTAAATTTCTCGAAGGCTTCAGACTTGTACTTCATTAAGTACACATGTCTATACCTAGAGAAATCATTAGTAAATATAATGAAGTATGAATAATCGCTTTGTTGAATCTTAGATTTTGATGATAAAATCAATTGGTGAATTAATGATCTAATCTATGTGTTGAGATAAGTGATGCAGGACTAACTACGATCGTGAGAAAGCCAAACGATTAAAGAAGAATCAAAGTTAGGTCGGAGTCAATGATCGGGTATCGGGCTGGATGAATCGAGGGATACACCGAAGGATCAGACAATATAGTAAAAGATCGTCGGAAGTTCACCGGGAGTTCGCTGAAAGCTCACCAGAAGATCGTCGAGAGTTCGCCGGAAGTTCACTAAGAGTTCAGTTGAATAATTGACATGCCAGACAACTTAGATTACTTGTATCATAATTGTTTTAGCCTTAATTATCGTAGTTAGGACTTTAATTTGAGTTAGTTTTGGGAGAAATTCTATTAACTCAATTAGAGGCCAATTGGGCCTTTAATAGGGCTGAATTGGGTTGGTTGGATAGCCCATTCAACCACTTGGAGCCATGTCAAGCGATGGCACCGTCCAAACTAGGTGGTGGTACTACTTAAGGCTCAGACTCCCAAGTGGTCTAGGCAGTAGTACTGCTTAAGGCTTAGCCTCCCAAGTGGTCTAGGCAGTGATACCGCCCAGATTGGACGATAGTACCATCAGCAATTAATGCTATCAGGTGGTGGTATCGCCCTATCAGGTGGTGCTACGACTAGAGATCAATCTCTAAGTCTCTGTTAGGCGGTGGTACTACCCAGACTAGGCGGTGGTACCGTCCAATGTCAGTCTGCAAGCGGTAGTACCGCCTAGTACTAGCGGTGGTACCACTAGTACCCCGGAAACCCGGGATGAGATATTTTTGGCTCCATTTCTAAAGCCATTAGGGCCTATAAATAATCCAATCTTTCCCGTATGGAAGAGCATGAAAAATGTGAACAAAAGTTCAAGATTTTGGTTGTAAAAGTGTTGAAAAAATGCTTAGTGTCCTTCTTTAGCTTTGTGATCAATCTAAGAGATGTGTGAGGCGTGTAAAAGGTTATCTCCTAAACTTGTAAAAAGGAGAAAGAGTTGTAAGAGGGTGGTTGGTCTTTGCTCATTGAAGGAAGACCGTTAGTGGACGTCGATGATCTCAACAAAGGAGGAATAAAAAATGGATGTAGATCACGATGACCGAATCACTATAAATCTGGTGTGCTTTCTTTCTGTGCCATTTATTTCATGATTTTCATTTTCATCACTCACTAATTCACTTGCTCACTGCCCTCAATCACTTATGAACGTTTAAACGCTATTTCGGATACAAGCTTTATCAAACGAATCTTAGAATCAACATCATTTTTATTGAAGGCACTAATTCACCCCCCCTTAGAGTGCCGACTTGATCCTAACAGTTGGTATTAGAGCGAGGTTACTCTCTATTTAGTTTAAAACCCAAGAGAAATAGCTTTTGCCAACAATTAAGAGGGTCTTTTTATCACTCGTCCTCCTATGTTCAATGAGACGGACTACACATTTGAAAAAATAGAATGAGAATTCTTGCTTTCTATGGATTTCGAATTATGGAACATTGTTGAAAGCAGTTTTGAGAAGTCTTCCAAACCAATGAACGAATGGAATGATCTAGAAAAGAAGACTTTCTCTTTGAATGCAAAAGTGATGAATGCTTTATTTTGTGCTCTTGATAAGAATGAATTTAATCGAGTTTCTATATACGAAATTGCACATTAGATTTGGCACACACTAGAAGTCGCATACGAAGGCACAAGTAGGGTTAAAGAGTCAATAATTAATTTTTTAGTTAGTAGCTATGAGTTGTTTCGTATAAAACCAAGCAAGAGTATTGGAGACATGTAGACCGTTTTACGAATGTCGTCAATGGTCTAAAAGCACTTGGTAAAAGTTTTTTTGATTTTGAACTTGTTAACAAGATATTAAGATCCCTTCCAAACAGTTGGGATCCAAAATTAATGACAATACAAGAAGCAAAAGACCTTAATAACTTTCCGCTTGAAGAATTTATTAGGTCTTTAATGACCAATGAAATGACATGCATTGCACATGATGAACTTGAGAACAACCTTCCAAAAAATAGGAAGGACGTAGCATTTAGGACCAAAGAAGGCCACTTGGATGAAAACTCAAGTGATGATGATAACTTAGCACTCCTTATAAGAAAGTTTAAAAAATTCTTAAGAAGGAACAAAATAAAACAAGACATTAATAATAAAAATGAACTAAAAAAGGACCAAATAATATGCTATGAATGCAAGAAGCTAGGGCACTTCAAAAATGAATGTCCTCAAGTGAAGAAGAAGCTACCAAATAAAAAGAAGACATTCAAAACAACTTGGGATGATTCGAGTGCATCCGAAGACGAGGAGCTAATCAACAAAGACAAAGTTACAAATTACGCTTATATGATGCTCAATGACGAGGTAAGTGATTCAATCGAATCTCATTTAGCTTATGATGATTTACTTACTGCTTTCAATGATCTATATGATGAATGTAAGCTAGTTGGTAAAAAATATAAGTTATTAAAAAAGGAGCATGCTTCTCTTGTTAGCTTCTTGCACTAAGTGTGATGAGATAGAATCACTTAGAAAAGAAAATGTCTTACTTCAAGAAATATTAAAAAAATTTAAAATAAGTAATAAATCTCTAAACATGATCCTTGCTAATAAGGGTCATGTTCATAGAAATAAAGGAATTGGCTTTGTGAGTAATACTTAACAAAAGCCAACCATCTTTGTTAAAGGACCTACATTACATGTATCACCTAGAGAAAAATATAATTTTTTTATGAAAAATATAGTCATTTTGCCTCAAAATGTTCATTTAAAAGGTATAGTCCATACAAATTAGTTTGGGTTCCCAAAGGAACTATAAATCACTCAATGATATGTAGATCTATTTATGAGAGACACAAAGTTAAATGGGTACCTAAAAGAAAACCCCCTTTCTTGTAGATGTGTTTATAATCACTGACTAGGTGCAAAAATAAAATTTTGATTGTGGATGCTCAAGGTTTATGACCGGAGATCCAATATACTTCACAAAGCTCACTAGCCGAAATAAAATAATTTTAATTAAATATGCTTTATAAAATCATACTTGATGATTTTATATTATGCATGAGGATTTCAAGTAATAATGATTTAAAATCTTATGTTTTGAAATTATGCATTATACTTTTGATCTTGATGATTTTTGTAATAAATATTATCTTTCAGTTTTAAATCATGATGCATGGTTTGTGTATAGAATGCTAGAGCATACTAAGTATACAAACGAATTAAGCTAAAGAACCTTAGCTATTTTTAATCCTATAGGAAACTATCTACATTACTTTTATTGGATTTTTCAAAAAGTTATTTTGATAATGACTTTGGATTTGTTTTCATATGAGATGATATGTCGGTGTTTACAACTTGAGATGTACTATACATGAAACAATTTTCTTGATTCTCGAGAACATTTATCCAAACAAAGCTTGATTCTTTCACTTGATATTTTTTGAATTTATTTCTAAGTTTTCCATTAATCATTTTCCTACGACTCTACCCCTTATTGACTAAGGAAATGATTTATCTAAATAAATCATGATATATCACTAGACTTCTTGATGTCTATGACTTGAATTGTATTATAAATTTTCTTTTATTTATATATCTCATGATATGATTGAAGCATTGATGTACAAGGACATAAAATTATTGACCTGCACATCTCAAAAGTGCTGTGAAGCTTGCACTTTCAATAAGCAAAAAGTGATGACTTGAATGCTAAATATAAAATTGGTATCATTCGCTTAATCGTTAGTTTGAATATTATTGGATATTGACTTACATGTTAAATGTTAGCATCATTAGAATGTTAAATATGACTACTTGGTTGTTAAAGGTCAAATGTTGAAGCTTGAATCATTGAAAGATAAAATTGTAACTTGAAAATGAGCTAAAAGGCATTGCATCAGTGATAGCACCACTAGACTGGCGATAGCACCGCTAGAGCACACTGCCCATAGGTGGTAGCACCGCCCAGCTGACGGTACCACCACCCGAAACTGTGCCCTATAAAAGAACTTTTAGGGTTGACGATAGAACCACCCCCAAACCTTCCTCCACCTCTCCTCCACACCACTAAACCTTTCTCCACTTCTCATTCTCCTTGCTCTTTCTCTAGAAACCCAAGAAAACCCTTCTCTTCTACAAATCCAGGGATCAATCTCAACCCTCTTAGAGATCACTACAAGGGTAATCCTTAAAACTTTTCTCTCAATACATTGATTGATCTTGCTTCTTATATATAACTCTCTCATTGTTAATATATATAGTTCTATGGCACTTAAAAGATCCTCAAGGGACAAAGGAAAGAGGAGATTAGATGAAACCTTTGATTCTATACTCTTTAATTCCCTTCAACATGCCCTTAAATTTCCAACCTGAGTCTATAAGTGTACATAAGGGAAAATATGTAGATCTAGAAGAATTGAGTGATTATGAACAAATCCAATGGTTCACTAACTTATATGTCCTTCCAATTCTTCAAATTAGTGAACCCATTTATCCTAAACTTGTTCGGTTGTTTTACAACAACTTGCAAGTGGATGAATACGATAGGGTGTTCGTCACGCCCCCTGAAATTTTAATCAACAATACATTCCAAGATCCAATCACACATTTGAGGATACTGAGAAAACGTTCAAGTCACTCACATTCATAATTCCATAATTCATAAGACCTGTGCAATTTATAATCATACCATCATATCATTAATCATACCATCATATCACTTAATGATTCACAAAATCCAAAGCCAACTCAACTAAACCATAACCACATCATAAATCCATAAGCATGAGAATTTATAAAATCACAAAACCAGTATGTTTACCACATGTTCATATCATTATAAAATTTTAACTTAACATTCTCAAAATCCATGAGAGGTTCTTTAAACTTTTACAAAACTCATAGGTTTATATTTACCATAAACATTCCATTAGACACCAAGTGTACTTATACAACAAAACATATCATCCACTAAAAGTTTGCCCAAAGTCTTCTAGCTTTCCACTATCGTAACTCAATTTAAACATTCTAGTGAGCGACAAGCTATCCTGAAAAATTTATATAGCAATGGGGTGAGCACATAAAGCTTAGCAAGCGACTAATATATCAATGGTAGATGAATCATTTCGGAGCATATTAATGACGGATGAAACATTTCAAAACATATTAATGGCAGATGAAACATTACGAAACATATCAATGATGGATGAAATGCTTCGAAACATATCAATGGCATATGAAGCATTTCGGAGCATATCAAAGAACAAATACGAAATAGAAGCTCAAACGTCGCATTTGACATTGCACACATTTCATTCTTATCCAAAGCATATATAGAAGCACATAACCAAAGCTCTGGATATCATATTAAACAGATTGAAGGTGATGTGGGATCCTAAACATAATCTGGTCCATCCATTTCTGAATGACCACCAAACATAATCTAGAGCATCGTGGGCTCTAAGCACATACCCTTTACCATTTCTAGCAAAGGTCCAGATAATTCATTTACCATTTCTGACAAAGGTCCATATAATCCCTTTACTATTTCTAGCAAAGGTCTAAATAATCCCACAAACACCAAAGTATAAAAGGGCATTGTGAACAATAAAGTTGGGACATATCGGAAACACATGCGAAACAACGGAATGCATGTGCCTATACAAAATATTACGATACAAACATGAAGTTTACATAACAGATCAAGGTATGCAAATACTCGTAGGACAAGAGTATACATGAATTTGAAGCAATAATAGAAGCTCAACTGAAATAAGGATTTTAGTTGAAATCAATTTCCAAAGATATGAAACTAGAATAGGCAAAATCGATCAAAGCTCGATTTTGACAAAATTTGTGAGGCATATTGCATGAATTGTTTGGATAATCAATTATGCTCCAATTTGCACAAAATAGGGGTCATTCGAAATATATATCATTCAAGTTTTTGATAACCCAAGTTTCTATGAATTGGAGTTTCCAACAAGGAGTTATAAACAATTTAGTAACAAAAGGTCAGAGAACATTATCTCTGTTTTATAGAATTCATAGAGTTGATTTGAATAGATGATTCAATAGGTAATTGTTCTCCAAATCATTCAAATCAGATATGAACAGAAAGGTCTATGAGTCTAGTTTCCAATAAATCATGTTTCAAATAAATCAGAGTTTTCAACAGAGAGTTATAATCAAGAGAGTATTGAAATGTCAAAACCGATAGTCTCTATTTCACAGATTTCATAGGGTCAATTGAAATAACAGTCTCGATTGGTAAATAGACTCCAAATTTATCATTCTTAGTATCAAAAGAAAGGAATATGAGTCTATTTTCGGATGAATCTGATTTCTCCTAAATTCAAGATCCGTGAAGAAAGTTATGGCTAGAACAATACAGAAAGGTTAAATTTAAAAAAAATTCAAATTCACAGTTTTAATCCCAAACGATAGAATAATCAAGTATGAAGCCAAAATCTTTCAAAGTTTTCAGAATTAAGATGAAATCAGAGATCAAGATTTTTTAAGGAAGGGGTTAAAACACTTGTCTTAAACAAATTTGAGTCCCAAAAGTATGGAATTGATGCAAAACCTCAGGCCAAAGCAAAGATTTTACTTCTTCTTCTTCAATTCCATTCTCATCTCAAACCAACATTGGCTGCAGCTTCTTAAGTTTTCATCCTTTTATTTCTCCTTTAATGCATTAGGTTTAGCTAATATAAGAATTACAAGGTGGCAAGCATGCATGAAAGGGGCTTAGGTGTCATCCATAGAATACACTTAGGTGGCACCATTAGGTTAGCTAGTGACACATGTCCACCATTTTTTTTTTCTTTAACTTAAATCTGAATCTTTCATAAATCATATCAAATTTCTAATATTTACTCTTAGGTCCTTACATTACAAATAAGCCCGTATAAAATTTTCAAAAATGAGGGATGTTATAGTGTCCACTTACCTCTTAGGGTATCATATATCTATTACAATAGCGTAATTTGTAATATTATAGGAATTCTTGAGAAAAGAAGAGGTTGCTATTTTAGAGGACAATGAGACACAAAATCGATTGGGATTACATATTCTGAGGCTTTATGTACTATCTTTGGAAACACAAATTTGTCTATCGTTTCAAAAAATTATGAACATTTGCTACATTTCAACACAAAGTTGTTTCATCACATCATAATAAGTATTCTACTTCCAAAACAATACCATCATGATCAAGTTAGTCAAATGGAATTAGGAACAATATATTGGATCATGGCAAAACATGATAACTATTTTGGATATATGATACGACAAAACATGATTGAACTGTCAACAAAAGATACGATGCTTTCATATGGTGGCTTGATTACTAGACTAATACATGCACATGACATAGTTATTCTACCAGATGAAGAAACTATAAAACTAGATAGATTTAATGTCATCAATAGAAACCTATTAAGAAGATTAAGATATATAATAAGAAATAATATTTGGACTAGATTAATTAGGAGAACTGATCCTCTCCCACCTGAATCAAAACAAAAAATACCTATATATAGGGGAAGTCAATCTCCTACTACTAGTCCTTTCGAGGCAACACCTCCAACGGAGCCAACACCCTCCTCATCTGTCGATTCCATAGTGACTTGATTGGATCGAATTAAACTATGTTAAGATCAAATCTTAATTGAGATGCAACAAATTCATCGACAACTTGACACTTTTAATATGCAGTTTAATACTCTATTTAGGCATTTTGGTTTATCACCACTAGAATAGCTTGTATATTTCTCCCTTCTTTTTGTTGATGAAGGAGAAAACTCAAAAGTACCATGATGTGTTGTACCCCTTGATATGTTGTATTTCTTATCCTTCAACTCTATGATGTACTTTTTGACGTTATGTGCTTTTCAATATTATGATACACGTCATGATAATATTATGATGCATGCAACACTCTAAGAATTAGGCATGTTAAATCTTTCAAATGCATGAGTTCCTCTTATACATTTTTCAGATTTTTCATTTTTTCGTAACTTGAGTTTTCTTTTTAAATCGAGATCGTTTCCTTCATTCCTTCTTTTTGCAATTCAACAAAGAAGAGATTAGATTCATGGATTTTTGGCAAACTTGATCTTTTATAAATCATTCTTCCTTCGATTACAAGAATATGGATTTGATTCATGAATTTCTAGTATACACATTTTGATCTTTTTTGATGAATCCTTTCTCTTTGCAAAAATAGAAGCTTGATTCAATGAAACTTATTTTTTTATGGATTTGATTTGATTTAGTTCAAATCCTTTCATGGATTTGGTTCCTATAACTTTATTTTTCTTGTGATGAATGAATTCCTTCTTCTTCATCTTCTTTTTATCATATAGTGATTCCGTCGTCCTAGTGGTGTATCTAGTCCTTAAACTTGAGACACCTAAGATGTCTTGTATGAGTACTCCACTCTTTGATACTAGACTTATAGGTTTAGAGGTTCCAGATCTAGTACAATTGGTCATCGGGAGTAGTAGCCAACCTTACGAGAGTTATTGAGTGTCGATAGAAGATCATCCGCTCTCGGTGTCATGAGAGGAATATCTCGTGTTCTTGCTCAGACAAATCCCTAGCCAAGGTCATTCGGATTGAGAGAGAAAAAGTTCTTTAGGAGAATCCGATTAGAGCGAGACTCGAGTAGAAACTATATGGGCCTGATAGTACATGCCCGGTATACGATCTTTAGGGTATTAGATGGATAAGAGATTATAAATACATGGTAACTGAGGACATATAGGTCCAAAGGATTAGATTCCCCTCTATCATTTGAGGACTACGACGTAGTGGCATAGTACGTCTGCAATCGATGAGTCGAGTGAATTATTATGGAGATAAGCCAGAAGGAGTTCTGACAGGTATAACTCACGGTCAGCTCGATATTGGGCCTAAAGGGTCACACAAATATGGTAAGTGTTGTGACGAGTAGAGGTTCGGATATAAGATATTCGCCGGACTCCTTATCTTATTGGATATCCAATAAGCCCCTGAATTATTGGATTCTATATATGAGATCCAATAAGAGCTAATGAAAGATTATTGGATAGAGATTTACTAATCTAAGAGGCTTAGGTAATTGGATAGAGATCCAATACCCAATAGGGCAGGATTCATTAGGGTTAAGTTGACAAGGGGCCTCTATAAATAGGAGGGAACCAAACACTTATAGGCAAGATAGCAGGCTTAGAGATTTAAGGAGCATTGTTGCAGCCCTGCTATGCGGATCACCGCTAAAGAGGACGCTTGACCTCATTCATCCTCTCCTACAAATCTGTAAGGATTCAAGGATATACAATCTCCCTAGATAACATAACTATCTCACATGTGGTTTTCAATTTTGTGGATTTTGCGCATCAATCTTTGAATGACGACGAACACAATTTATGATAACACATGAGTATTGGATACCAGTAGTGCTTATCATATTTATAATTCGTTGTAATTTCTAGTAAGACCTAGGAGACTGGCGAGAGGAGAGGCAAGATGGACCTTAAGATGGGCAATAGAGCAAAAGTTGCTGCAATAGCTGTTGGCGATGTCACCCTACATTTGCCTCGTGAAGCTATTATTGCATTAGATACATGTTTTGTTCCTTCTATTATCAAAAACATTATTTTCATTTCATGTTTGATAGTTAGTGAATATAAATTAGTTTTTGAGAACAATGGTTGTTTAATAATATTAGATGATGAGATCATCACGAGAGAAACATTGCATAATGGTTTGTTTATTCTAGACACTACTCCACATATCATAAATGTAAGTATCCAAGAGGAAACGAGATGAGGTGAATAGTACATACCTGTGTTATTATAGGCTAGGTCACATCCATGAGTTAAGAATTCAAAAGTTGCTAAAGGATGGATATCTAGATCCATTCGACTATAAGTCATATGCAACTTGCGAGCCTTGCCTTCGTGAAAAACTGACCAACTTTCCTTTTAGTGGAACTAGAGAAAGAGTCATTGAGTTGTTGGAACTTATACATAGTGATGAATGTGGACCCATGTCAACTCATGTTATAGGTGATTACTCATAATTTATTATTTTTACTAATGATTTCTCAAGGTATGGACATGTGTACTTGATGAAGTACAAGTCTGAGGCCTTTGAGAAATTCAAAGAGTATAAGAATGAAGTGAAGAACTGGACTAGAAAGAGTATCAAGACTCTTCGATCAAATCGAGGAGGTGAGTACTTGAGTACAGAGTTCACCCAATTCCTTAAGGACTATGAGATTCTATTCCAATGGACACCTCCTCATACACCTCAACTTAATGGTGTATCTTAAAGGAGAAATCGTACATTGTTAGACATGGTGCGGTCCATGATGAGCTTCACTAACCTACCCATCTCATTTTGGGGATACGCCGTAAATACCACAGCTTACTATTGAATCTCGGATTTTGATGATGAAGTCAATTGTCATTTGTTGATCTAATCTATATATTGAGAAAAGTGTGCAGGATTAACTACGATGGCAGTAAGACATACAACAGGTGTTGTGCCAGAGTCAAAATCAAGATCACGTTGGGAATACGAGAGTTCGTCGGAAGTCCGGACGTTTGTCGGAAGTTCTACGAGAACCATCCGAGAAGTCCAGGAGCTTGCCATAGAAGCTTGTCAGAACTCGCCAAGAAGATCGTTGCGAAGTCTAAGAGCTTGCCGGGAGTCCGCCGGAGCATCATCGAGAGTTCGTCAGATGTTCGCCGGAAGCTCGCCGGAAGAAGCGATTGACGCACCGGAACACGAATTGCAGTAATCATGTCTTAATTGTCGTAGTTAGAGTGTAGATTAAGTTAGGATTGAGAGGTAATCCCACTAACTTAATTAGGGGCCAACTAGACCCTTAATAGACCCAAATTGGGCCGAATGGAATAGCCCATTCGGCCCCTGAATTCTTGGTCGGCAGTGGCACCGCCTGGGAGACTCAGTCTCCCAGGAATTCTGGGCGGTGGCACCGCTTGGGAGACTCGATCTCCCAGGAATTCTGGGCTGTCGTACCGCCCCTGTCAGGTAGTGGTACCACCAGAGCTCGGTCTCCGAGCTCTGTTAGGCGGTCGTACTGCCCAAACTGGTTAGGTTAGCTAGTGACACATGTCCACCATTTTTTTTTCTTTAACTTAAATCTGAATCTTTCATAAATCATATCAAATTTCTAATATTTACTCTTAGGTCCTTACATTACAAATAAGCCCGTATAAAATTTTCAAAAATGAGGGATGTTATAGTGTCCACTTACCTCTTAGGGTATCATATATCTATTACAATAGCGTAATTTGTAATATTATAGGAATTCTTGAGAAAAGAAGAGGTTGCTATTTTAGAGGACAATGAGACACAAAATCGACTGGGATTACATATTCTGAGGCTTTATGTACTATCTTTGGAAACACAAATTTGTCTATCGTTTCAAAAAATTATGAACATTTGCTACATTTCAACACAAAGTTGTTTCATCACATCATAATAAGTATTCTACTTCCAAAACAATACCATCATGATCAAGTTAGTCAAATGGAATTAGGAACAATATATTGGATCATGGCAAAACATGATAACTATTTTGGATATATGATACGACAAAACATGATTGAACTGTCAACAAAAGATACGATGCTTTCATATGGTGGCTTGATTACTAGACTAATACATGCACATGACATAGTTATTCTACCAGATGAAGAAACTATAAAACTAGATAGATTTAATGTCATCAATAGAAACCTATTAAGAAGATTAAGATATATAATAAGAAATAATATTTGGACTAGATTAATTAGGAGAACTGATCCTCTCCCACCTGAATCAAAACAAAAAATACCTATATATAGGGGAAGTCAATCTCCTACTACTAGTCCTTTCGAGGCAACACCTCCAACGGAGCCAACACCCTCCTCATCTGTCGATTCCATAGTGACTTGATTGGATCGAATTAAACTATGTTAAGATCAAATCTTAATTGAGATGCAACAAATTCATCGACAACTTGACACTTTTAATATGCAGTTTAATACTCTATTTAGGCATTTTGGTTTATCACCACTAGAATAGCTTGTATATTTCTCCCTTCTTTTTGTTGATGAAGGAGAAAACTCAAAAGTACCATGATGTGTTGTACCCCTTGATATGTTGTATTTCTTATCCTTCAACTCTATGATGTACTTTTTGACGTTATGTGCTTTTCAATATTATGATACACGTCATGATAATATTATGATGCATGCAACACTCTAAGAATTAGGCATGTTAAATCTTTCAAATGCATGAGTTCCTCTTATACATTTTTCAGATTTTTCATTTTTTCGTAACTTGAGTTTTCTTTTTAAATCGAGATCGTTTCCTTCATTCCTTCTTTTTGCAATTCAACAAAGAAGAGATTAGATTCATGGATTTTTGGCAAACTTGATCTTTTATAAATCATTCTTCCTTCGATTACAAGAATATGGATTTGATTCATGAATTTCTAGTATACACATTTTGATCTTTTTTGATGAATCCTTTCTCTTTGCAAAAATAGAAGCTTGATTCAATGAAACTTATTTTTTTATGGATTTGATTTGATTTAGTTCAAATCCTTTCATGGATTTGGTTCCTATAACTTTATTTTTCTTGTGATGAATGAATTCCTTCTTCTTCATCTTCTTTTTATCATATAGTGATTCCGTCGTCCTAGTGGTGTATCTAGTCCTTAAACTTGAGACACCTAAGATGTCTTGTATGAGTACTCCACTCTTTGATACTAGACTTATAGGTTTAGAGGTTCCAGATCTAGTACAATTGGTCATCGGGAGTAGTAGCCAACCTTACGAGAGTTATTGAGTGTCGATAGAAGATCATCCGCTCTCGGTGTCATGAGAGGAATATCTCGTGTTCTTGCTCAGACAAATCCCTAGCCAAGGTCATTCGGATTGAGAGAGAAAAAGTTCTTTAGGAGAATCCGATTAGAGCGAGACTCGAGTAGAAACTATATGGGCCTGATAGTACATGCCCGGTATACGATCTTTAGGGTATTAGATGGATAAGAGATTATAAATACATGGTAACTGAGGACATATAGGTCCAAAGGATTAGATTCCCCTCTATCATTTGAGGACTACGACGTAGTGGCATAGTACGTCTGCAATCGATGAGTCGAGTGAATTATTATGGAGATAAGCCAGAAGGAGTTCTGACAGGTATAACTCACGGTCAGCTCGATATTGGGCCTAAAGGGTCACACAAATATGGTAAGTGTTGTGACGAGTAGAGGTTCGGATATAAGATATTCGCCGGACTCCTTATCTTATTGGATATCCAATAAGCCCCTGAATTATTGGATTCTATATATGAGATCCAATAAGAGCTAATGAAAGATTATTGGATAGAGATTTACTAATCTAAGAGGCTTAGGTAATTGGATAGAGATCCAATACCCAATAGGGCAGGATTCATTAGGGTTAAGTTGACAAGGGGCCTCTATAAATAGGAGGGAACCAAACACTTATAGGCAAGATAGCAGGCTTAGAGATTTAAGGAGCATTGTTGCAGCCCTGCTATGCGGATCACCGCTAAAGAGGACGCTTGACCTCATTCATCCTCTCCTACAAATCTGTAAGGATTCAAGGATATACAATCTCCCTAGATAACATAACTATCTCACATGTGGTTTTCAATTTTGTGGATTTTGCGCATCAATCTTTGAATGACGACGAACACAATTTATGATAACACATGAGTATTGGATACCAGTAGTGCTTATCATATTTATAATTCGTTGTAATTTCTAGTAAGACCTAGGAGACTGGCGAGAGGAGAGGCAAGATGGACCTTAAGATGGGCAATAGAGCAAAAGTTGCTGCAATAGCTGTTGGCGATGTCACCCTACATTTGCCTCGTGAAGCTATTATTGCATTAGATACATGTTTTGTTCCTTCTATTATCAAAAACATTATTTTCATTTCATGTTTGATAGTTAGTGAATATAAATTAGTTTTTGAGAACAATGGTTGTTTAATAATATTAGATGATGAGATCATCACGAGAGAAACATTGCATAATGGTTTGTTTATTCTAGACACTACTCCACATATCATAAATGTAAGTATCCAAGAGGAAACGAGATGAGGTGAATAGTACATACCTGTGTTATTATAGGCTAGGTCACATCCATGAGTTAAGAATTCAAAAGTTGCTAAAGGATGGATATCTAGATCCATTCGACTATAAGTCATATGCAACTTGCGAGCCTTGCCTTCGTGAAAAACTGACCAACTTTCCTTTTAGTGGAACTAGAGAAAGAGTCATTGAGTTGTTGGAACTTATACATAGTGATGAATGTGGACCCATGTCAACTCATGTTATAGGTGATTACTCATAATTTATTATTTTTACTAATGATTTCTCAAGGTATGGACATGTGTACTTGATGAAGTACAAGTCTGAGGCCTTTGAGAAATTCAAAGAGTATAAGAATGAAGTGAAGAACTGGACTAGAAAGAGTATCAAGACTCTTCGATCAAATCGAGGAGGTGAGTACTTGAGTACAGAGTTCACCCAATTCCTTAAGGACTATGAGATTCTATTCCAATGGACACCTCCTCATACACCTCAACTTAATGGTGTATCTTAAAGGAGAAATCGTACATTGTTAGACATGGTGCGGTCCATGATGAGCTTCACTAACCTACCCATCTCATTTTGGGGATACGCCGTAAATACCACAGCTTACTATTGAATCTCGGATTTTGATGAT